>JASDQU010685396.1:0-40168 GCA_032191745.1 Picea mariana | reverse complement strand
CTGGAATATGTCTTACCTCTTTCAACAACCATTGGTTTCCATTGTGTTGCTTTATTTTTACCTTTCCCATTCCAACAATTTTGCATGGTGCATCATCACCCAAATGAACCTGTCCAAAATCACCTTGAACATAATCTAGAAAATGTTTCCTATGGGGTGTGGCATGAAATGAATCTCCTGAATCTACTACCCAAGACCCAGAAATATTATCTATAGAAAGAATCAAAGCATCTTGTAACACATCACCTATTACATTTGCTTCTTGATTTCTCTCCTGGTGTCCATCTCTTTGTTTTTTTGGAGCTCTGTAGTTTTTCTTCAGATGTCCTTTCTTCCCACAATTCCAGCACTCTATCTTTCCAAGTCTAGATTTGGATCTGCCCTTCCTATAATTCCCACGGTTCCCTGAGCCCTTTCCTCTATCCTTTTGTCTTCCCCTATTCTCCATGTTCAACGCATTACCTGATGTCTCACCTGTGCTTTTCCGTCGCATTTACTGACTAAGGATAACACCAACAACATCATCAAATTTTAAAGTATTTGAACCAGAGAGAGAGTTACTTATAGCCATGACCAAGCCATTCCAGCTTTCTAGCAATGAGCACAAGATTAGAAGAGCCCTAACCTCATCATCAAAGTCCAATTTTTCAAAACTTAGTTGATTAGTAACCGTATTAAATTCATTTAAATGATCTGCAACAGACCCACCTTTCGACATCTTCATATTAAATAATCTCTTCATTAGAAATACCTTATTGGACGCCGAGGGTTTTTCATACAATTTAGCCAATGCATCCATCAAACCCTTCGTTGTCTTTTCTTTCGAGATATTGAAAGCCACCGACACTGCCAGGCTCAGCCGTATCGTTCCTAGAGCTTTTCTGTCAAGAATCTCCCATTCTTTGTCCTTCATGGTCACCAGCTTCTTTGCTACTCCGCTCAATGGTAGGAATAGATCCTTTTTATATAAATAATCTTCCATTTGCATCTTCCATAACTGGTAGTTTTGGCCATTAAATTTCTCAACCCTAAACTTTCCATCTTCTGACATTGCTCCCATTCGAACCAGGAACCCTCTTTTCCTGCGAGTTACCTTACGCTCTGATACCAGTTGTTAGAAAAAATAGGACTGCGGAGCAATAAAATAAAACAAATGCGAAAACAAAACAAAGAAGATACACAATACAAGAGAGACATAGATTTACGTGGTTCACCCAGTGTGGGCTACATCCACCAGAGAAATTGCCAGGTCCTTTCTTTATTATTATCCAACAAAATGAAGGGATACAACCTACAACAAAACCCACTGTAACTTCCTCTTCTTTCTCTCATAGTCTCCTCTCTCAGAATACAATACTTGCCAACATACTTAGCCGCAATAAATTTCCCACATAAAAGAGGGTTTCCTTCTAGGGAAAAAAACCCTAACATAATCTCTATCGTTAGATCTGCGACCTTATAATGAACGGTCTAGATTTATAATGAAATTACAATATACTTTTACAAGGCAATTTTTGCTTCGGGGGCTTCGCCCCCGAACCCCCATCAAGGGACGTTGCCCTCGAACCCCTGTTGGGGGCCCACTTTCCCCCAGACCCCCAATCAGGGGGATAGCCTCCCCGAACCCCATAGAGGGGGTACCCCCCCTCTGCACTCCCCCACGCGGAAGAGTGTACATATTTCATGGGGTATAAACACGGCTGAAAGTAAAAGACCTCTAAATCAGGAAGATAATCAGGCTCCACAACCAAAACAGACCTGTCCAGTGTCTCGGCGGGTTTACAAACACCTCCCACATCTCTCTGAGACATTATTCACATTTTGATATATTTTTAAAGATACTCAACAGAGTGGGGTGACGCTAAAAATTCCATTTTTTTAACACAACTTAATGTTTCATAGGCCTTTAAATTTTTCTTGCTAGCCTCAATCAAGATCTGAAAAATTGTTCATTAATAAAACTAATTTTCGAGGACAGGGAGACATCATTGAGTTGCTTGCTTAAAGAGTAGGGACAACGTAAAGAGTTTTAAATATAGTTGTGAATTCTTTCAAGTGTGAGTTGAAATTGAGAGATCGACTTTCAAACAAAATATCATCTTTAACTAGCCTACAATTTCAGAAAAAAATAACAATTGATGCTCTGACAGCCTTTGACAATTGTTTCGAGATGAAGCATTCTGTTCCTTTTGTTTGAACTGAAAGGTGACACAGGCATGGTTTAACTAGAAAGCAGTGAAAACAATCAAAATAAAAAGAACCAAAAACCATAAAATAAATCAAAATAGAAAAAATATAAACAAAGATGGATCTGAAAACATCATGCAAAAAATCTCTTGGGAGACTGAAAAAAAAATAGAAAAATCCTGATTGATGTGAAAGCAGTCCTACTCATGGTACCTTGGGTTAGGGTTGAATTTAAAATTCGTATTTATTTATCTCCTTGCTTTTCATTTAAATTTTTCATAACAATACTAAGGCTTTGAAAAGAAATATTCAACAAAAAGCAGAGAGAAAAAGGATCATGTGAACTTCCCTGACAATCATCATGTTATGGTTCTCGTGGTGCGCCCACTTGCGCTCATGACTGCATTATTACAAAAAGAAATAGTGAGGAATAAAATTGAAAGAAAACCTATTCCTAAACCTAGCCTAACTACTAAACAAATCATAATACTACATGAATTCATGCTTCCAATGTAGCCATTGGAGTAACTTCAACCTGCAATGGAAATAAAATCAAATATTACTAAAAAGAATGGTAGTATATCAAAAAATGACATAAATATATCATACTTGCCTTCATAATCGTCATTTAAAAGCAAAGTAAGCATGATCTTACCATTCCCTTGAATATTCTTGTTGGATGAATCCTCCAACCATTGTGCAATCCTATCGTGATAAGGGTCATAATGGCATGGATGAATGCAAGTGATTTTGTAGAAGTTGTCAAGATTATGGGGAAATGACATAACCATCAGCCAAAGCTGAAGTGCCCCATCCTCCTGAAAAGTCTCTAAGTGTTCATTAATTCCTTCACATGGAGAATCTAAAAGAAAAATGTCACGCCTACTTCCAAGATACTTAGGTTAAAATAAAGCAAGCACAACTTCATCTTTATTTTGAAGATTTTTTATATACAAATATTCAAGCCATCTTAAAATCCTGTCACAAAAATTAGGATTCAAACCACAACTTTGATGAAACGAATATATCGATGGGAAAATCATCATAAGAGGATTCATGACGTCAGTTAGATCATTGGTTTGAATTCTTCCTTTGATGAGATTGATCATTTCAAAATGTGAAGTACAAACATTAAAATTCGAGCTGATCAAAGAGAGAATATGCAACGTAGAATGTTTGATCTCCATAAGATAGAGTGCATTGTCTTTTTCAACAATAAACTGTGTAAAATCATCTCACAACATGTCCTTTTCCCATGTGAGTGACGAAAGTGAAAGAACGTCAAATTCGACTTTATCAATTTTATGTTTGGAATTAACTTCATCAACTCTTGGCATATCGAAAGGATATGATTGTGGCGGAAAAAAGTAGGATGTTGTAGGTAAGGTGTCAAGTCCACCAGAATCTAAGAAGAGATCAGGATATAAAGAATAAAAGGAATAAAAAATAAGCACATGAAAAGAGTCTCTTGAACTACAATATTTAACAATGGTATTCTCAAGACATTTCTCTTCACTTTCTTTAAAACTCTTACTATGCTTTGGTGATGAATTCCTCAACATAATATGATCATCTAGATTTGCCTTTTGTATGATAAATAGTTCAAAATTTACGTGACAAACGTCTAGTCTTTCCTGTGGATAAAGTACATTTTGAGGACGAAGGTTTAAGGTTTCTCCTTTCGATTGCATATCTTCTTCTCTAATCAGTTTCATAGGAATGTTAGAATGTTTAAGATGATTTCCGTCGCTTAAGTGTTCTTCAATGACTGAGTTTAAATATTGATTATCACATGAGTTACAAGAATGATCTTCTTCCGCGATGGTCGAAGAATGAAAATATAATGATTCAAAGGAAAAACTAGTTTGGTTGTCGATAAGAACCTGGTCAATAGATTCTGCCTCCTTTGCTTGTTCAAAATTTTTGGATGGATTCCTCTCATCCTGCGGACTAAATTCTTCTCGTAGTTGAGTGATAGGATTTGCAACAGGTTCTTCATTCATGATTGAATATGAATGGGTGGAAGGGATGCAAGCATCATAGCGGATATTTAATACAAATGACATGTCATCGAGATTAAATTTACAGAGGATATGATAGATTCTTGTCGAAAAGTCTTCCGAAGATGAATCACCATTGATTAGTGAAGTCTGAAACTCTTCACACAATTGATTGTAATCATAAATTCGAAAGCATCTAGAAATTCATCTACAAATTGAAACCAATAAAAAATGTGAAATGATGGAAAGGACTCAAACCAATGTTTAGTCAGACCTCTAAAAGTAAAAGCGAACAATCTGCATAAAATTCTTAAATTAGAAATGTCATGTTTGATGCATTTGCACCAAAACTTATTAAGGTGGTCTTTAGAAGATGCATTGCCTCTACCATCAAAGGTGAGTTTGGACAAGCAGGAGATTGTCTCGTTGGGAACATCGGGTAATGAGAAGTGGAAAGCATGTTCCAACACAGTGATTTGGGGAGCCATGGGGCAATTGAATACATTTAAAATAAGGGCTCCTACACGGCCAGCTTGTCAGTCATCCCTCCTTCTAGCGCCATTTGTTGACGAGCAAAAATGATCGCTCGTCAATTGGAAGAGCGAGTCTGGTTCGGGGTTGTCTAATTAATCCAAGCTGTTTGGATTGACTCACTCTGACGGGTTTAGTGGCTCCATTGGCCAATCTAAAGTACTAAAAGAAACAAATAAAATAAATAAAAGAAACGAAAAAACTCACTAACAAGTTTACTAATCTTTAATAATATTTACACACATGACTGTTTAACTAGTTTTTATACAATATGTACAATTTATAAGTTTTAATCTAAACTTATGAAAATCAAATGTAAAAATGGTTTTTATGATGAAAAAAAGAAAGCAAAATGAACTATTTCTTTTTGGTTTATTTTTATCTCTATTGCATCTGTAAAATCAAAATCAAACTACTATTGAAACATGATATGTAAAAAAGTGAAAACCAAACCATATGTAAGAGTTCTTGTATTAAACAAGTAAATAAAAAATAACAAACCAACCTATTTATCACTTGAAAAGAGTGTGCATCCGACGTTTGTATAATCATGAATCGCCCATTCAGTCTTTCCCGAGATAAATCTGCAGTGTACTTTCACGTTGTTTGGAATAAATGCCAGACAATTTGTTGACTGTTGTATTTAAATGACAAAACGATAGGATGTAGGATAATAATTGTGATATATAAGACTGCAAGTAATTACAAGATAAATCTGATAGTAATCACTTACTTTTGATCATCCAACAAGATTAAAATAAATCTTAATATTTGAATCGAACAATCAATCATTATTTTCATATAACTGAAGAATAAAATCATGAACTGTGAAAGAAAGACTATCTTGATGACATAATGACCTGTGGAGACGAAAGATGTCAACAGTCATCAAATGATCAAGATAAACAAATTATAGACAATAACAACATTTACAAATAGCTAAGGCAAAAATGTAAACATATGTTATTTCCAAATTCGAGTATAAGCTTGTTCACAAATAGCCCCAGGCCAAGATGTTCTTAGTTACAAAAATAATGGGTTTATAAAACCTTCAGAAAGGTAACTGTTTCCATTTCTGTTATCAGATATAATTACAAAAATAAAAGCGGGATACAACCACCCAGATCATACTAAATCCTCTAAGGCTAACAAAATTTTATTTCTATTCATACAAACTATATCAAAGATATGACTAGTAAGTCTCCAAGATGCTTCAGATTAATTAGTAACCATGATCTCTTGAATATCCTGAACAGAAAAGGAAAAATACAGAGATTTAGATACATATTGAAACCATCAATTTTCATATTTCAAATTTAAATAACTGGCATACAGAATCTGCTGATTCTGTAGCTAGTTATTTTAGTAAATGAAATCCCATTTTATTGAATGAATAAAACAAACTAATTTAATAATGAAATGTAGTTTATTCAACGAACAAAATAATCTAATTTAAGAATGAAATCAAACATAATACAAATTTAATAAATCATACCTCTAACTGTAAGATCAAATCACATCAAACAATCTTGGAATTTACTATAGCTGTTGCAGCTTCAACGTTTTTAAAAATTACATTGCCTGTAGCCTTCATACGTTTCTCGTTTCCTTGAAAGACAAACTTGAGCCTATGGTTTTTTAACAGAGTCATTAGGATGTGTAGCTTTCCCATGAGGTTGTTCAGTAGCTTTTGGGTCAGGTTCAGGTTTGTTGTAGGTGGTCACAAGACAGGCCTGAGTAGGTAACAAATGTTTCAACACTGCAAGAAGACCAAAACTCTTACCTCAGCCACAAAGAAATTATGAGATTTTTACCTCTAAGGGACGAGATGTATCTCTGGAACGATCTAATTTCTGGGGAAACTTCCCACAATGAAGGTAAAAGGGCTCATTTCGGTTATGGGTTTTCAAGGGTTTGATCTAATTCATAACCATTTGGTCAGAATATCTCTCGCAAAAATGTGTCTCTGGCAGGCAATTACGGGGTTGACCAAATTGTAACAAGAGTGACTCAAAACAATGTGGGTTTATATGAAAGAGGTAGGAGAGGTAAGTCTGAGCGGATACCATGAAAATAAAATAAGCAGAGAGCCTGTGTGATCAAAATAAAGATATGGAGGTCTCATTTATGGGGTTTGAACACTCTTGGTCATGAATGTTCTAGTACATCACACTACCCAAGATCTCAATTCGAAGTGAGAGGCCTGAGTGCTGTTAGGTTCGACTCTAACAACAGGAGCCATAGTGAATAAAATGGGCCATCAACTAGACACAACGCATAGGGAGGGTTTGTGAGAACATACAAGAGCCATACCCCGAGCCCGAGAAACATCAACAGTCTATAGCGTATAACGAAAAGACAATCATTTGTTTGACAAGAGTGTGAGGGGTATCACAGAGCTTGAGACTAGGTCTTGAAATGATAACCTGACTATAATCGTATTTCCACCTCTCATGAAGTACAACCATGACTAGAACATTTTAAATGATAATAAGTGCGCAACATAGTGGGTTCGATCATAAGGTTTGATAGAATAAAATTGTGAATCAAAACCTAGTAATGAGAAAACAAAAACGAAGAATCATACAAACAACTATACCAATGCTCAAATCAAAGGTCCTTTGTTAATATAAATTACAATCCCAAAGCATTTTTAGTATCCAAGGAATCGAAATAAAGAGAATAGTCTTCAAAGCAAGGCTTCATTAATAAAATGTAGAGACACATTGTATTTCACAAATTTTCAAATAGAATGATAACACAGTCAAATGTTGAAATTCTTCATTTTTCATGCTTTCAATCATGAACAAAGAATGAAAACAACGACAATAGGGAAAAATGAAAACTTACGATTTTCATTTCGAAAATTGCTTATGAAGGATAGAACAATGTATGACCCTTAGTTAGGCAGCTACATAAATCATTTAATTGATATAAAAAGTAAAAATATTGTTGAGCTACCAACAACCCCCAGATCAAAGAAACCTACCCCGAAGCCAGTGGAACTAACCCCGAATCACCCATACCCCAAGTGTCTTCTATACCAATGGTAAATTCTATACTACCTTCATATGTTATTCATGTTCCATTACAGTCAGTTAGTCAGTCACAACCGGTAAAAGAAAATATTGGAAGGATATTGGGATCCCTTGGTAGATCGCAACTAGGACTGTTAGGTTTTATCTTGATAGGAGAGGTAAGATCGAAAATGGATGGTAATGTGGTAGGTTTGATTGCTCGATACCCAAAATTCTAGGGTAAAGGAGACGGGGATGTTGAGTAGCATTGGTTCCTATGTGAAGCAATCTGGAGGTCCAGAGGGACTCTAGACGCAAATAAATTGGTTGAATTCCAGACTACCTTGAGAGGTTGTGCTCTCAAATGGTACATGAATGATATTGAGCTAGGAGTGCCAAGAGTGCAAGGACAAGCGTTCACACTTGGCCAAGTATGGATAAAATTCATAGTGGATTTTAAGATACCTCATTCATAACAACAAGCTCTGTCTGAGTTGCACATAATTTAGCAGAGGGAAGGTGAATCGGTCTGGGAATATAATTAGAAGTTTAAAGATGCTATAGGGAGGCTAGCACATTCAATTCATGAGGAACATAAAATAGAATGGTATATTCAGGGATTATTACCTCTGACACAAATTCCATTAACACAACAACAAATAGCCACTTTGACAGATGCCTTGGAACAATCAATGAAGATTGAAGCCATGGAAGGATATTCGAGGAGCCTGAGAGTGACCAGAACCCTAGAAGATGAAAATTTGGTGCAACTACAAGGAAAAATATTAACAGTAATAGAGAAGATTCAAGAATTGATGATACCTAGACCAGGATGACTGCAAGTTTGGTGTACTAGATGCTACACAGAGGGACATCTGGTGAATGAATGTCCACATATGAGGGGAATGGGACCTCCTCACAATTCGATGGGACCCGAATTAGGACCCACGGGAGGAGTTGCGCAGGTATCTACAAATTCATCATTCCATACCCTAGCAGTGTATCACGCCTTTCCAAGAAATCAGGCATTGCAGTCAGGTGAGTACTAGGAAATTTCCTGAATTCATGGGCATGTGCCAAGGCAGTGACCTATTATTCAGAAGTATTCAATGGTATTGAATACAATACATTGTGATTTCTGCGTATCTACCATGCATGCTACGAATCAGTGTAGAGCATTGGATGCACTTGCAGATAGACTGGATGGAACATCATCCAGGGTGAATGAAACCCCTTAGGGACCGAGAAGAGGTTGCGTAGGTGAATCCAGACGAGAATTAAGAGGATGAAGAATCGGGAGTAGAGGACCAAATATATTCTACAACTGTGATGAGCAAGGTCAAATGGCTAGGGGTTGTCCTCGTCTGAGGTGGACATGGTTCTCTCACTACAAAACCAACGAGCACACAACTAAAGACTATCTAGAGCTAGTTGAGAAATGGGAAGATCGGGTATGCCAACAAGGAGATAATCTTATAATCTCATAGATAAAGAGATCATTAAATTATAACTACCCAACATTAATATCATTACTCGAGGAGAAGAAAAGGCTGGTGCAGATGTTGATAATCTTCCTAAGATCTAGAAAGTAGCGCCTAAGGAGGACTGAAAGAAGTGCCTAAGGAGGACAGGTATGACCCTTTGAAAAGAAAGCTATTCTTTAAAAATGAAATAGAAGTATTCCAGAGTATCTCTTCCCTTGAAATGGAAGAAAACTCCCCTCAGCCTATCATTTATCCTAAGATTGTGCAAGTCCCTGCTTCACCCCATGCACCACGAAACCCTATAATCCTGATAAGACAACCCGAGCAGTCACAAAATGCAGTTGACCTTTGGTTTCAATTACTTTATGATATTCTTAAGAATGACCAGTTGACAGAAAATTTGTGCAATGCCCTATACCTAGTCCTAGAAACTGAAGAATCTCCATAATCTAGAATAAGGACTAATCTTCCTGAGAAGAATACTCAGAGAGTGTAAATAAGGAAACTGTTGTCTGGGAAAGAGTTTATATTAGCAACCCAACTAGACGAGTTTGAGATTGAAGATGTTATGTTAGATCTATGATTTGATGTTAACATACTACCTAAAAAGACTTGGGAAGATTTAGAGAAACCATAGTTGATATATTCCCCAATCAAGTTAAGAATGGCCAATCAGTATTGTATTTTTTTAATAGGAAGACTGGAGAATGTGGAGATATATGTTGCAGGAGTAAAGACTGTAGCTGATTTTGAGGTGATCGAAATTATGGGGGATAAGGAACCTTATCCTGCACTACTTGGTATTTATTGGGCCTATGATAACTATGTTGTCATTGACATAAAGAGGGATACTATGAAATTTGAAGCAGAAGGGATAAAAATAGTTCAACCCTTGGATCCATATGTAGGCCCTCGATATATGGAGCCAACAGACAACAATATGGAAGGAGAAGATTTATATCAGCTATACACTATAACAACAGGAACGAGAGATGACTACATAAATCCTACTGCTGATGGATTGGTGAGTTGGAGGAGCATACAATCGGTGGATGAAGATTCATAACTAGCATTTGAAAGTTGGCAGTAAGGTTCATATGAAATATTTCAAGATGCAGAACTGTCAGAGCATCTATATGGGTTGTTATCGAGGTCAGAGAACATTCGATATATGATGGTAGCTCAGAACTTGAAATTTTTTTGGTTAGCATGGAAGAAAATATATCGAAGGATCAAGTGATTTTAGTTCTGGACTTATCCCTCCAGGAAACCCTTGCTAGATGGTGGGCTACTCACAAAGCATTGACTGAGAACTGGAAGGATGTGAAGAAAGCTATCCAATATAGCTTTCAAGATAAGGAGTAGCCGAAATGAGAGATGCAGATGGATTTCCAGGTTTCTCAATTGTTCAATGGACAGTCTGATCCTAAAACACATATTGAACAATGCCTGAGACAATGGCAAGTTGCAGGAATACCATCTCTCTTATGGGTTCAATTATTTTCCCATTTGATAGGTCTGATTCCAAAATCTTGGTACATCCATGAAGAGACCAGAAGATAGACCAGAAACTCGCAAATGTTAGCATACCAATTTTGCAAGCACTTCTGTTTTACAAGTACCTTGAGCTTAAGATAGTCCTAGAAAGAATTAAAAAATTCCTTTTTTCTGATGTTGGTGAGCGGAAATCAGACCTAGTGGTATGTGTAGAGCATAGTCAAGTGCTTTAGTCTAACCTTCTCATAGACATGGACAAGACACCTATAGAATGCTATAAGATTGAGAAGGATTTGGAAAACCCAGATGATTTAGAAGAATTGAGAAACTTGGCCATTAAGGAAACAAAAGGAAACTGAGAAATACAGAACACCATACCCAACTAGACTGATAGTTCTTATAATCATCCATTGAAGTTGTGAAAAGTCAACATAGGAACTACAAGGAAACCCATAATATATATGGTAAGAGATTTCTGGGATGAGAAAACTAACCAAGAAATACATAGCCTTTTGCAGGAGTATGAGGACTTATTCCCAAAGACATTCTTAGATATAAAAGGGATTAAAGGGGCTATGGGAGAGATGAAAATTGAAATAAAACCAGGATCAAAACCTATAAGGCATATACCATATCGTCTTAGCCCCAGGGTGAAAGAGAAGGCTAAGAGGGAAATAGACAAGATGCTTGAGGATGGACTTATTTTTCTAGTGGAAGAATCAAAATGGGTTAGCCCTATAGTTATCCAGAGAAAGAAAGGTACAAATGACATTAAGGTGAGTGTAGACTACATAAGCCTTAACTATGCCTATGTGCATGGCCCTTTTTCAAAACCTGTTACTAACAAATTTATAGAATAGGTTGTGGGAAATAATATTACTCAGTCATAGATGGATGTTCAAGGTATCACCAAGTGATAATTGTTGAAGAAGACAAAAGGAAGGACACATTCATAACAGAATGGGGGTCATTTGCATACAATGTGATTCCCTTCGGTCTAAAGAATGCCCCTACATTTGTTTCCCATATTGTAATAACAACCTTCCAAGAATTTATTCAAAAACTTATAGAAGTTTATATGGATGATTGGACGGTACACAGTCTACTTAAAGAACATGTAGTGCTACTATGGTTGACATTTGATAGGTGTAGGGAGTTGTAGATATATTTGAGCCTCAAAAAGTGTATCTTTTGTGTGCCACATGGTAATCTGTTAGGCCACATAGTATGTCGAGAAGGAGTACTGGTAGACCCAGTCAAAGTTGCAATCATTGTGAACATGCCACCACCTATGAGCGTTAAAAAATTGTGCTCCACACTAGGGCACACAGGGTACTATCATAGGTTTATCAGAAGGTATGCAAACATTACTGCACCCTTGAAAAATATACTAAATAAGTTAGAAGTGTTCCACTGGACACTAGAGTGTGATAAAGCATTCAACATTCTGAAGGAAAAGCTCGGCACATCACCTTTTCTAGTATTTCCGAATTGGGAAAATGAATTCCATATCCACATGGACGCATCAGGTAATTCCCTGGGAGCCATCTTAGCGTAACCAGGAGATGGAACCATGGATCATCCCATCTACTTCGCTAGTAGGAAGCTGTCACAAGATGAGTGCAACTATACAACCATAGAAAGGGAGGGTTTGGCTATGATTTATTCTCTACATATGTTTAGACATTACTTGTTAGGCTCTCATTTTAAATTTTTTAATGATCATTCTGTGTTAAAATATCTAGTTAACAAGCCTGTCTTGGAAGGAAGAATTTGTCAATGGTTGTTATTGTTTTAGAAATTTTCATTTGAGGTGATCATCAAACCTGGAAGATGAAACATGGGCCATGATTTCCTGTCCATATTAGAGTTAGGGGAAAGTGGTGAAGTAGTCGATGATCATCTCCCAGATGAAGACCTGTTCCGGGTAGAGGCCATACGAGAATACCTGGAAGACATAGCAGTTTTCTTGAGTACAAAGGCCTGCCCAGAAACGTACTCCGCAAATCAGAAACACCATATGGTGGTTCAAGCAATGGACAATAAATTGATTGCAGGGAAATTGTATAATTTGGGCCTAGATAGTATCGTTAGGAGGTGTGTTTTATACCACAAAAGATAAGACATACTGTGGGAATGCCACAATGCAGTTGCGGGAGGCCATGTGGGAGGAAAGGCCACTGTGTAGAAAGTACTCCAAGCTTTATTATGGTGGGCCACACTCTTCAAAGATGTGAAGGAGTACGCTAGATATTGCGATGTTTTCTAGAGTATAGGTAAGACATCACAACGAAATGAATTACCTCTTTAGCCTATTCGAGCTTTGCAAGCATTTGAGAAGTGGGTGGTTGACTTTATTGGACCAATATACCCCACGACTAAGAACTCAAAGGCCAGGTATATTATTACCACAACTGATTACCTTACACGATGGGCTGAGGCAAAAACTATTCAGGATCGCTCGACTGATACTGCTGCCAGGTTTATTTTTGAAAGCATTATCACTTGGTTTGGATGTCCGAGGAAGTCTAACCAGTGATTAGTGTGGTCATTTTATTAGTAGTACAATCATGAAGCTTAAAACAAAGTTCTTAATCCAACATCATAAAAGTAGCCCTTACCATCCACAAGCCTATGGCACAATAGAGGCATTTAACAAGATTATGGAGAGAGGATTAACGAAGGTTTGTTGCGCAAACAGGGAATATTAGGATGACAGAGTCCCAACAGTGTTATGGGATTACAGGAAAACCATGAAGAAACTCCATAACTATATTCCATTTCAGATAATCTATGGGAAAGAGGCTATGGTACCTACAAATTTCATTACGCTGAGTCTATATATTGCACATATTATACACATGTCAGACAATGAATCAGTTGTGCAGAAGGTTACGGAGTTGCAAGAACTTGATGAGACCAATTTTTTAGCAGAATTTCATCTATTAGTTGAGAAAGAAAGGCATAAATCTTGGCATGAAAAGCACATTAATACTAAAACATTTACACAAGGAGCTAAGGTTTCACTTTATGACAATTGATACGAGAAACATCTAGAAAAGTTGTGCATGCATTGGTTGGTACCATTTATAGTTGCAGAGATCCGATCCTTTGGAGCAATCAGACACGCACAAATGAATGGTATACTTTGACCAATATGGGTGAACGACGCTTGCATGAAACCCTACATTTTTCATAACTGAGTTAAAGGACTGTTTCTCTAGTCCAAAGGAGCATGTATAGTAGTTAGATTTGAAGTTTTTGCAATTTCTTTGAATTCAGTTAATAAATTCGGTGCGTGCATTGTTGCGCCACGACATGTATTTCATTTTTTTTCATCTAAGTGTTACTTTGGTGCATAACTGCTTACTCAACAATGTAGAATCAAAATATCCAGGAGTCTATTAATGATAGCCATTAAATGTGATGGGGACCCCTTTCTAGTCGGAGGGAGAGAGAATCCGAATGCAATCCTAGTTCATGTGCCACACGAACCCAGTCCAGTCATAGCCTTTATGACCTCTACAGTAACCCGTTCGAACTCTGTTAAACCATAAATTCACGATGCACGAAGATGCCATCGGTATTCACGCCAGGATTCTCATCAGTTCAAATGGTAAGGTCTGAAGTCAGACACGTCCCTGACTAAATTGCTCAGTAAATGCCAGAATCACCCGATAGATTTATCTCGTTAATAGTCCCATCGAAAAAATCAACTCCAAGTTGCGTCTATAGGATTAATGATGAGTGGACTTAGTAGTTATTACAGAACTTGCCATCTAATCCTGAGTATAAATTTGTGTCAAATTAGTGTAAGACGTATTATTTCCGAGAGAGAACTTAGTGCCTTGCAATTTCTTAATTTTACTCACGCCTGTGCAATCCCTCAACCCTCAGTCATGATCCCGAATCCCAATTATCCCGTTGAATTCTGTTGACAGTCTAGAGTCATTATGCTGAAAGCTACGAAAAGTAGGAGCTCGGTTTCCAAACATGCATTACTGGATGAGCTGTGTGATCCTTGGGTCGAGATCATGGGTGATCTCAAGGGAAAGGTTAGGTAGGTGAAACTCCTCGACCTTGACTTAACATACCAGGTCTTGTTCCCACAATTGAACATTGATGTGTTCTGGAGTGTGGTTCCAAATGAGTTGGGAGGGATGTAGTTCATGACGAAGCCGAAGTTCATCAACCTTTTCAACTCCACCATCATGAATCTCTAGGACTTGCTAGTTTTTGGCACTACAGGTGAGGTTGCGTAGTGTACTAAGTTCCTCACCATCCACGTACATGACATGAGCTTACAGATCAACAAACGATATCCAATACATGCATAGGATATCCATCAACTTATAGGCTCTCCATCGAAGGTGAAGACGTATCCAAAGGATTTCAAGGTCCCAATAAACATGTGAAGAAAAAGGGAGAACCCAGTCTATATGAAATATTTCATACTCAGAGAGGGGGGTTCACAGCCAAGATCAACCCCATTTTACCCGAGACAGTCATAACAACTTTCTATGTGATTTCTGGCAAGGTGATGTGGTCATACTATGAGGGTGAGTTCATGCTGGATGCCTTGTCGATAACATATTTTTACGCCAATGGAGGAATATTCAACTGTTGTAGCTACTTGCTAGAAGAACTCCTGGTAGCATGCGAGGAAGCTCAGGAGAAGGGTGGAACCTTCTCCTATGGATACTTGCTAGTTTCTTTCACCATGCTAAAGTGGAAACCACATCCAGGAAGAGTTTTATCGCCATTAAAAAAAGGTTAACTAGCAAAGATGTTCGAGCTTTGGCAATCAAGTTCGGACTCAGAGAACACAACCTTCAATAATGCATCGTTCACAAAATGGTATAACCAGCTTCTTGACGCAAATAAGAGGTTGCGCATACCTTAGAAATTGCTCAACCTGAACACGTGGAACATCACATTCAACATGAACCACCACCACACCTTTTTCTAGCCAAGGCATGCCAAGAGAGAATAATTTCACTCCCGGATGCTGCCATTCTACTTGGATGAAGAGGCCTTTGAAAAGGAGGCCATGTCATGGCCGTGAGTGAAGCATAACCCTCACAATTCAGGGATGCCTTACCTTCTATCGGGGGAGATTTTGAAGAAAAAGGGACAGGAAGTCAGGGTAGGACCGAGCTTGGTCCCAGTGGAGAAAAATAAAGAGGCTCCAATGCAGACAAACTCAGAGGAGGAGGATTAAGAGACACTACCACTCGAACGTAAGAAGAGGACATTGCCCATGTTCCCACAGCTTCCAGAGCAAGCCATGTTGACAGGTAAAGATTTCAATGACATCCTAAACATTGCTTTCATTGGAGACCTGTTGGTTAAGAACCCAAGATAGGGATCTCCCCCGTAACGATCCTCAACCCTCAACCTATATCATCAACCATCCCTCGTACTCGAGTAATGAATCAAGAGACCCAAATGATCATTGACATCCAGGATGACCCTGAACCTGATACCACTCCATCCACCACTATCATCACCGAACAAAACCTATCACCCCCACAACCCCAGTCTCCACCTTGAGAAATAACCTTCCCACCCCAAACCACTGATCCAAAGCCCCCTAAACTACCTGAATATAGATCGGAACTCACTTGTACAAACCCTGAAGTCCCAAGCCAAAAAATTATTCCATTTGTACCAATCCATGACACTCCGCCTTCAATGGAGATTCAAACTATGCCCATACCGCAAGCCCCAAGCACACAACAATCCCTCTCAACAATCAATGTTGAGAGTACCATCCAAGGGAGAGGGACCCCCGAAGACGAGGTCTAGAAATAGGTAGAAGTACCAGAGGTTCATAAGGAACCCGAGTCAACATCATAATAGAGTGCAACCTCATTGCAATAACAATTGGAGATAGTACTCCATCATCCACAACAATGTGCAGAGCTGATGCAACTCTGCCTGAAAAAAATAGAAGTGCTACCATTCCTTCCATTGGCATTAAGGATGGGACTTTCGAAGCTACCAAAAGGTCCATCTACATAGGAGGAAGAGGTGGAGACACCTTCAGAGAATTCGACAGCCAGTGGAATCCCATTACAGGTCCAAGTACCCAGGGAGGCCACTCCTTCTTCTGGTGACCTCACTCAATGGCCATCAAGGCATCTAATTGGCATGATCAAAGATTCAACTGATCAATTTTCATAGAGGCTACAATAGGATGAACAGGACGCATAGTTTTCAAAGGAGGAAACACTCCTCTCTCAAGCACACCGGATGCAAGAAGAATATGAAAATATCTAGGCGGAGCAGAAACTGGAAAGAGTTCAGGAGAAACTTGTAGAATTCTGGCTAGAGATAAGAAAGGAAGTTCCACAACTTCCTGAATCCAATGCAACAGGCGAGCATGAGAAGCAGATTGAGCTACTCCAGGGAGCATGGTCAGAGCTGGCCATTCACATAGAGAACCTAGAATCACATCTGCGAGAGAGTCAACACGAAGCAAAGTAGCAACCTTAGAAGCTGTAAGAGAAAGTGGAAAGCATTGTAGTTGAAGGGAGCATGGCCAGAGTAACTTTGTACCGAAGGACTGTAGAGTGTAAAAATATCTTCTGAGAGGTTAGTGGCTAGATGGTAATTATAACATGATGCAACCATACTCTGGAGGACTTGTACGTCAAGGTACAATCAGTTAGCAAAGAGGCCGCCACTACAGTATATCCACTAGAAAAATAGAAAAAGTTTGAACAGATCCAAAAAACTGATAATGAGATAAACTCTTTATATGAAGCCCAGTTAGTGGCTAAGAGAGAGCTACATGAGTTTAGACCAGTCATCCAGAAATTCTACTTGTAGATGCACCAGGTGGACGCTACAGTTGATTCAGAGTGTAACTCTCTAGTTGCGTCTAAACTCAAGGGATGCATTAGAGACACAACTCATCAGTTCGTGGCCAAAGCTTCCTTGTTGGCCAAAAAATGGCAGGCTAAAGATAACGAAATCCAATATATAAGGAAGAGATCCCTAGAATTGGTTTCAGAGTTAGGCCCTTTGTTTGAAGTGGCAGAATAAGAAAGTGCTCCAGAAAAAGAGGAAAGTAGAACAAAGATAGAGGATAAAGGAAAGAAACAGACACTCCCAGAAGCCAAGGAAGAGCCAAGGAATTGAATCGAGGGAGAGTCAAGGATTGTGGTCAGAGCATGTTCGGCCCTTCGTTTTTTATTAAAATAAGTTGCACAAGCAATACTACAGTCCCAATTTTTCTTAGCTAGTTACACAAGTCACAAGAAAGATGGACAGAAGAATGGAGAAAGAAACAAAAAGTGGTTAGAGTTACAACGAAACACCAGCCCGAAGAAAAAGGTTATAACAAAGAACAAGAAAGAAAGAAGTCTAAATCCAACTAGCTTATATATACGAGATGTATATGATTGTAAAGGGTTGGGAAAGGATTATCAGTTTCACCCCATTTAAGTTCTGTTATTGTAATTAATGCCCATCTTGGGAAAATAGTAGATAGGGCCCTAAAGAATGAGTTTGGAGTTTGAAAATATTGTAACATTGTAATGACTCGTATTTGTTGAATTGTATCCGAGAAACCTTTTGATGATAATATATGGAAGGACCTAAAATTTTGAAATATCCTATGTAGTTCTATGTCTATGTCTATGAATTGCCATTTTACTTTCCTTCTTCATGTCTAATAATATCAATTATGTTATAGCTTGTTTACAAATGATGTCGCAATTTTGTTGTCTTTACTATTAGTTATGAATGGGTTCAGATATGTTACTTATCAGTCCATCTTGCGCAAGACTATGGTGAATCTTGAGGATTCTAGAGATCTACCTAAGTATTCTTCTTTCCCTTCCCTATCTTCTTGTCTTGGTTTCACTTCAGGTGAAACTTCTTCTCTCTAGAGAATATGAAAATTCCAGTGCTCTAGACTACTCGGTACCTTTTGTTGGTAACCTAAGAAGGACCCTGGTCTGATCAATTTTTCTCCAACAATGTGCATCATACATTAAAAAATGGTTCTAGTGTTTTATAGCATAAGTCATCATGACATAAAATTACTTTTGGCTCATTGGTTGTTGGTACAAAATCTTGTAACTCCTTGGAATTCAAACAATGTTGTTAAAAGTGCTCCTCAAATTGGTGCTTCAAGCCATTCTAGTTTACCTCTTCTCGACACTTGCAGCCCAAAAATGGTGCGCAAGTCCATCTATAACATTCAAAGAAAATTTATTGGGCAAGAACATAATGAGTGAAGAAAATGGGCCTTAGTAAGTTGGGAAAATCTATGTAAGCCAAAGCTGGCTAGGAGCCTAGGACTATGAGATCCTTGTCTATTAATCGAAATCATGGGAGATGAAATATGGTGGTTTTGTCTAAAGCACCCAGAGGAATTATGGGGTCAATTTTGGAGAAGGAAGTATACCAAAAACATTGAGGAGGCCAATCTCATCAGATGTAATGATTGGATCAATGGATCTTTAATCTAGAATGGGTCCTAGAAAAATTGTGGCCTAGTCCAAGAACAAGCATTTTGGGAACTTAAGGATGGCCGAAAGGATCTCTTTTGGTTAGATTCCAGGAAAAAATGCATCCCCTTCAATACAAGGAATCTTTTCAAGATGTTCACACTCTTATTCATCATCATGGCATCCTTTGACTGGCGGATCTCTGGAGGGAGTTTGTGCATTTCCAAACCTAGAAAGATTGGAATATCACTCACATAGACCTCCATATTCCATTCAATTGTGACTTGAAGCCATGGAATGATGAAGTTTCACTCATGAAAGTACACATTAGGCATGGAACAAACATATTGCGTTTGAAGCATTTCTCCAAGCGAACTTTTTCAATGAAGGAAGCATATGCTATCAAATCTCAATTTCATCTTCAGCCTAGAGAAAAGATGTGGCATATCATTTGGAAATCAAACTTATAGCCATAATTTCCCTCATTTTGGATCAAGTATCCTAGGCCATAAGAAAAACTGATAGACATGGTGAATTCATCATACTAACCACTGAACGTTGGCAGCCATCAAAATTTAAAAATCCTATTATGAAAATAAATTGGAAATTTCTCCCTAGATTTGTGGTCTGGCAGATTTGGAAGGAATGCAATTTAAGTATTTTCTTATACCAAACATTCTCATGAATCTCTCACTTGGTCTAATATCAAGGAAAGTATTCAGGAAACAATCAAGTCTTAGCAATGGTTAGGGGATGGTTTGTCCTGCGAGACTAATGAACAAGTCATTATCTCTTATTATAACCTTGATATCAACCAACCACACACTTATATATCTTCACATCCTCCACCCTCATTTACCCCCATTTCTTGGAAAAACCCCAGGGATTTATGAAAACAAATTTTGATGGGGCTTCAAAATGGAATCCAGGTCCAGTGGGGTTCAATCAAATTCTTATGGGCATTATGGGTCATGACACCAATAAATCAACACAACTATGGGGTCTTCTTAAAGGAAATCAAGAGGCTTCCCATATGGGATATTGTAAACTCATTGTGGAAGGGGACTTGCAAATTACTATCTCTATGTTCTCAAAGCTCTTGAATGGCTCAAATCTTGCAAAGATCTCTCCCAGTTGGAGACTCCTCAGCCACATTGAACTCTTTAAATATTTTTTTTTGCTTCACCTGGTTCTCATCCCTTCTCATACTCAGAGAGAGGAAAAAATGATCAGGAACAAATTATCAAATGTTGGTGTTAATTGTCCAAAGCATGACTTATCCTTCACGATGAATCTTTGGTCTATTCCTCCCCTGCTCATGGAATGTATAGAGATTTCTCAGTCATAAGGATTACCCCCAGATGGGGTGTTAGACAACCTATATGATATATTTCCACTTGCACTATCGCGCAACCACCAGGAATCATTCACAAATCTCAAGGAAGGAGGTTGATGCACGTTCTTTCACTCCGAATGTACATATCATGCGAGACTTTTCATATCTAGGTATGATGATGGTTTGGATCTTTATGTTTGGTACTGGTCCCTTGGTCGGGATTAATGCAGTTGTAATCGTGGCTCTTAATGCAAAGGTTTATGTGTTGGGTATCTTAGGTTCCGTCGAGGGCTCAATACAATTTTTTTCGTAACATTTTGGCACCATTGTCAGGGAAATTATGGAAGGCATGAAAGTACATCTAACATTGTTTTTAACAACATTTAATTTAAAGTGTGTATGTTTTTTGCATGAGTAGAGAATACAAATTTACTTTTGTGGTGCATTAAGAGCCACCCATGGTACTAATCTATCTTTTGCAGAAAGTTTGGAACGAGGAATAATAATTGGTGAATGAGGATCTCACTGGAAGAAGAATTCAATGGAATATCGAAACCTTCTTTATCGAGATATCTGGTCATTTTTTAAAATTTTTATACGAAATTTTGGGTTGTTGAAGATTTTTATTTTTATTTCCCTCCATTTCCTATTGCTCCCCTTTTCTATTTTCAACCTCTCTCTACTCTTTTCATTATTTTATTCCTCTTATTTATTAAAACTAACCTCCTTTTTCATTTCTGGCTCCTTCACAACCCTTGATTCTTCACCATTGATTGCCTCTACCTACACTTATTTCCTTTGATATTATGAATAATGTTAAATTATTTGATGATGTTTGAATTTATCATTTGAGTTTTTTAGATCCCTCATCATACAAAAAAAAAATATCAATCATAAGAATATGGAATTTATTTCATGGATAATGAGACTCTCCGTGGACTTTTTTTTTTTCGATGGTGGTTATTCTAGGTTTTCATTATCTTATATTTTAGATAATGGGACAATCCATGGCCTCTTTTGAGTTCCCATAATGGTTAGTTCAGGATCTCATTGCCACATTTTTGGATTCCACGATTAATTTATCTTTTACTTTTGATTTTGGGTATATTCTTTACATTTGCTGCAAAGGTCATAATGCACAATATTGGGTTAGGGTGATTGCAATTTTTGGTGTATAAGTGTATTGCATAAGGAAATACCTACCTGTATATGAAAACTTACACATACCCAGATCATCATTTGGGATAAATCTTTTTTTTCTTTGGACACTTATGACATTTTGGCATGATAAAATCATTGAAAACACAGTTGGGATAGTCTGATTTTGGGAGGTCATACGGGCTCATTTTTGAAATCCGTTCCTATATACAATATACCTTGGAATATAATTTCTAATTCATTTTGAATTTTTCAAATAGGATTTCAAATGAAGAACTTATGGCTAAAACAATGACTGAACATAAAGTAGGTAGCTCCATAACATAGTTGGGACAATCATAATTTGAGGGACTAAAATTGGGAATGTTTGAAACCTGTTTCTATGGGACATATCCCTTGGATTATAGTTTCTAACCGAATTGAAATCATTCAATTTGGATCTCATCTGAAAATGTTATTAACAAATTACTGATTGTTGGTCATAAAATATGCATCATGGAAAATCTGCATCTTGACTGTTCACAAGTATATATCGTACGTCAAATCAAAATGTATTAAAAGATTGTTTATAAGGGATGAATCCATTCAAGTCTATTTTAATACTCAATTTGGAGTTTGTATGAAAATTTATTCAAAAATTAGTGACTGGATATCCTAAATCAACGTAACAAATACTTTGTCTCTTAGGTTTGTTCATCAGAGGGTTTGGTACAACAGATCAAATTCATATTATAACCTATTTGTATTGGAGATTAATAAATGAATCCAATTTAAAATCCAATTGGAATCATGCCAATCCTACCTTTAATGAAAAAATTTATGATCAAAATAGTGATTGTTGGTCTATGGGGGAATTTAAAAACACCTATGTCACGCAAGTTTTTCCTTGGAAATTTTGGCATGTAATTTATAGGAATTTTAAAAACCCGTTTCTGTCAGGGATATCCCTTTGAATCTACTTTCATATAGATTTGGAATCACTCAAATCATATGGGAAATGAAAAATTTATCAATGAAATGTTGCTGGATAGTTTAGGTGGCCACCACTCTCCTCAACAGGTAAAAAAAAAATTGAATTTTGTTTTGGTATCTTTCCTTGGATTTGTTTTATTAGAACTATTTGCTTAAAAAAAAAAATTTGTATGCCTTGGATGAAGAGATACTGTGCACCTCTCTTCTTCCATGATCTCACGTTTTATTGTACGTAAGTGCTATATTTTTTGCAGATCCCAGGAAGATCAAGGGAGCCAATTCACAAGCGAGTGATTCTTAAGGCCATATTTTTGTCAATGAGATCTATTAAGAAATGAGGGGTTATTTTTATAACATAAGAATGTTACCACTGAATTCTGCTACTCCATCTACAACCCTACATTCATCTACCCATTTCCATTTTCCCCTTGGCCGCAACTCCATTTGCAACCTTCTTTCCAAATTTCCCTTAACTACTACTCCATTTTCATCCCTCTTTCATCTTCCAACTTCATTTTCCCCTTGGTTGCAACTCCATTTGCATCCCTCTTTCATCTTCCCATCTCCATTTTCCCCTTGGTTGCAACTCCATTTGCAACCATGTTTCCACATTTCCCTCAATGATGCCACTCCATTTGCAACCCTGTTCCATTTTCCCCTTGGCTAGAACTCCATTTGCAGTGTTGTTTCAACATTTCCCTTAAACCGCTACTCCATTTGGATCCCTTCTTTCATCTATCTATTTCCATTTTCCCCTTGGTTGCAACTTCATTTTCAACCTCGTGTTCATTTTTCCCACTCATATTTCACATTCCCTTTCCATTTTTTCCAATCCTCCATTTCATTTTCTCTTTCCATTTTCACATAGAGGCTACAACACTAGGCCATAGCTATCATGCCTATCAGTCACATTGTTGCTATTGATATGGATCAAGAACAAGATAAGGGACAAATGTATTTGAAGATGAATTAAAGACCAAAGTGAAGACCATAGTTCCAAAATTCAAGTGTCATCGCCACATTTCCTATTGCTACATCATATATGCCATGGCTACTGAAGAATCCTTATAGAATACCTAAGGTTCTCCATGCCCATTCACCATCATCATGGTATGTATATGCATTTAATTCCTCTTAGATCAATAATGCATGCATGTTGAAGTTCATAGAGTCTCATTTGTTATCTTTGAAAACCAATAACCTTTACCAAAATACCATTCATATAACCACTACGATAAAAACTTCATCCCCCACCACTCCATCACTTCCATGAATTTCTGCTTGACCATCCTTAACCCATGCAATAAAGTGACTCAACTCACTTACAATGTTGAGTTACCGTGTCATCCTTTTCCTTCCCTTATTGATGGTGAAAACCCGTGTCGAGCACCATCATATCGTGGAATGCTTGAAAACCATCTTGTTGGAGGGAATCCCTTGGGGATAATAAAATTCTTACTATTAAATCCCTCTAGGTGCATTTAGACAGACCTTGTTTGAAAATGAGCTTGCTGGAAGGCAAGGTTTGCAAATAAAGTAAGAAATAACTCCATCAAAGTAGCTCTTTGAATAAAGGTTTGTAGGTTGTCCTTTGAATAAAATTTCTGAGATTCTTTGCTACATCAGAGATCAATATCATATCTCCTCATGCTACAAGTTCCAAGCTTCCCACTTCTCTTCTTGCAAATTTCTAATATCATTTTGGACCATATCAGATCTTTTACTTCTCAAAACACTGCTACAGATATTATGGACTTCATAGGTACGTGCAGGTATGCTTGTTTCTCTTTTATTTAATTATGATTCATTGAACTCTATAGATGTGTATTTGGAAAATTACATATGCCTACTCTATTGTTTTCCCCTACCATACTTTATTTCCATTGCCAAAATCTTTCAGTTTTTTTTTTTTGGGGGGGGGACATTGTCCATTACCTTACCTTTCATCACAATGC
Source organism: Picea mariana (assembly GCA_032191745.1). Classification (NCBI taxonomy): domain Eukaryota; kingdom Viridiplantae; phylum Streptophyta; class Pinopsida; order Pinales; family Pinaceae; genus Picea; species Picea mariana. The sequence continues at coordinate 15,569 of JASDQU010685396.1, read as the reverse complement.
CATCACCACCCTTGTTTTATGTGACTCATGACATCATCCTACTCATGGCCTCATTTCCCACAACCTTGTTGAAGAGAATGTTTCTACACGAACTTGATTTTTTCTACACAAGAACCAACAATAGGAAGTCTTGCTACTGTCACACATGAACCAACAACAAGAAGAAATAAAAGGCATTGTTGTTGCTCATTGTTGTTGCTCCACAAGAACCAAAAACAACCCAAGAAGTAGCTGATACACATGCACAAGACGAGACTGCACATTCAACACTCCTACTCTGACTTATCAATCAATTGCATGAGACAGGTTGACAACCAAAAATAAGAATTTTGTGGTAATTCATTATTTTATTCATTCACATTTGTTTTAAAAAGTGCATAAATTAAAATGAGCATATCTCATAAATGGTACATCTGTTTGCCACAAAATTTGGACCATAGAAGCACACAAACTTTCAGGTAATTTCAGTACCACGTTTTTTGAGAAGATAAGCACCATCACCTACAACCATTTTCTTCTTTCTTTAAATCACTCGTGTGCATATTGTTGATTTTTGGTATGGAGAAGCAATCAAATGGTAAAACCCTGCTCACCAAATTTAAGAAAAACCCAGTTCATATTTTGGGAGAAAATGGCCTATAATTTTGCTATTACTCCTCCAATAGTTTGTTGTTACTCATGTAGAAGCCTATTTTCTTATATCTTGGATTTCATGACCTGGCTTGGTGAAATTTTTTGAAAATAGAGGTATTAAAAAGTGATAAACATATTCACCAAAGATCTCCTCAATTTAGATTATCATTTGCATGAAATTTGAATTTCTTTGAATTTGCTACAGCTCCATGTGAATTTCTAAGAATCATTTGAAGGATTCTTTTGAAGAATGCACACATATCGTAGCAGAAGCAACAATTAAAAATACAATAAAAACACTGTCACACAAGAACTAGCGTTGGAAATGGAAGGGAATGACCCCAACACTATTGCACAAGAACCGGTGTTGGCTCTCAAAAGAAGAAAAATTCATGTTGTTACACAAGAACCAATAGTGAATTCAAAAGCTTCCCCAAAAGAACCTATTGCACATGTGAGGAAAATTATCAAGAACAAAAACGAGATTTCATTAGCATTCTTCTTATGTTATTATTTTGGCATCCTATAAGTAAGTTCATGACAATGGAAAGATAACAAGCAAATCTTTCAAGATAAATGGAAAGGTGCATTGCAAAATGGATGTCCTTACAACTTAGATGTGGGTTGCATGAGGACATGCAACATGTTCATTGTGGGGGAGATGCTGGGCCTTGGAATTGTCATCATTTCATATCTTCTTTCGCCTACTTTTTATCCCTTATTTCTCACCCATAACTTGTGTTAATGCTTATTAAACCATTTTCATACTTATATGCAGGATTTAGATCCAAGGTATTTTCTATTTGCATATATTTAGTATTTGACATGAATTATGGTTAAACATTAGAGAAATATCATATTTGCATTTATCTTGGCATTAATATGCAAAGACAATGTGTTAGACATGTTGTTGTGTAGGATGTAATATCGAAGTATTTTGGTTCCCACTGTTGCAACTCAGTTCCTACAGTTTCCACCCTATTGTTGCAACTCCTTATAGCAGTTGTTGCAACTCCGAGCACTATTGTTGCAACTATGGAATATTGTTGCAACTCTGAGCACCATTGTTGCAACTCTGAACAATGCAACAAATCTTGCGCAACAACTCTGGAACATTATTGCAACTCTCGATAGTGTCGCAACTCCCGTGTTGCAACTCTATAACATTGTTGCAACTCCGAGCACTGTTGTTGCAACTTTGAGCACTACTGCTGGAACTATGAACAATGTCGCAACTCTCGTGCTGCAACTCCAAGCACTGTTGCTACAACTCTGAACAATGTCACAAATTTTGTGTTGCAACTATGAACAATTCTGCAACTCCGGTGATGCAACTTTGAATAGTGCCACAACACCCTTGCTTCAACTCTTGGTTGTTGTTATTCCAGTTTGCTGCTACTCCTACATCATCATTTTTCTTACTCCTATAAATAAAAATCTATGAAGTGGGTCTTTGAGATTTTTCATATGAGGTATTATCAATTTAATATAATCCTATCCTCAAAATATATCAAAAACCCAAATAGTACTTTTTTAGAAATCATCATTTTACTATTTGCCACTACTCGCAGTTGCTGCTACTCCACGAGACAATTTCATAAATCCACAAAAATATATCTTCAAGCACTGAAATCTGCCATGGATTTGGGTCAACAACAACCATATTAAGATGAGGAAATAATATTGGAACTATTAATGAGATTAGATTTATTAGTTTTGGATTATTAGCAAAGATATTGTAATAATTTATAAGTTGGTTTTTAGTTTTTATTTATTAGAAAATTGTTGTAACCACAAGAGAAAATTGTGGATCTGCATTTATTGTTTGTTATTTTAATTTTAGACAAACTCATGTATAAAAGAGAGTGTCTCCTTCATTTTTAGGGGACCCTTAGAGAATTGTACAAATGATGATGGAGTAATTAAATACTAATTTCTTCTCATTTCATAATTTCCATAGCATGTAGTTTAGTTAGTTTTGATTTATTCCTTTTGCAATTTATTCTTCTTTCTTTCTCATTGTTATTATGGTTGATTTTATTCATGTTTTTAATTAGTTTATTTAATTTATTTCCATGTGTGAGTGTGGATTTATTTTAAATGCTATAATTTATTTAATTAGATATAACTTTCGAGAGTGTTGTGTAGCAAAGGTAGTTCTATTATTTTTCATAGTGTGTTTAATTACCACATTTCAATTCATTCATTTATGGTGTAGATTAGTGGAAACACTTTATCTTATAACCACATGGTGATCGGGGAGTAAATATTTTAGTACGATTTATTTATGCAAGTGTGTGAACCTTTTATTTTAAAAAATTTACCTTCTGTCAAGTAGATTAAATTTACTTTATGTCAATTAGATTAGATTTCAATTTCGCAAGTGTGGTTTATTTCATTTCTGCAAGCATTCTTTTGATTTCAGCAAGTGTGGTTTGTTTCATTTATGTAAGAGTGGTGTGCTTTCTTTGTTGCAAGTTAATACTTACCTTTTTTTTTCAATTTGTTTCCAATAGATGGATATACTTTCCTGATATGCCATGGGGTGTAAGATAGAGTAGATTGTTTCACTTATCAACACTTATTGTGAGGTGTGATTTACTTTTCCAAATCTTGTTATTATTTTCTTCCTACAGTATGAATTTATTTTCATGTTTGTAAGAGTGGTTTGATTTACATCACTACAACACATGTTAGATTATCAATGTTAGAATGTAAATCGTATCCTGCATATACTTTGCATTATAAATTTGAAATAAAAAGACACACCCTGGATTGATAATTAATGGATTGAAATTTGATTATTCTCATAAGCAATTGATTTTTCCAATAGGAGGTTCCAGAATAGCTAGGGTAAGTGAGGCATAACCCCCCATGAGGGTGTTGGGTCTATCTATTATACATATTTCATTATTGCAGATCTAGTGTTTGTTGGTTATATCTAGTGTGCAAGCCATTTTGGACATGGATAATTATTAGAGGACTATCACAACTCTACAATTTAGTGCAAAGAGCTTCATCATCTATACAAATTAGTTCCAAGTGAGTTATATTTATTCTTCCATTTCCATTTCTAGAATTATGGCTTCTTATATCTAACCAAATGAAATGTTGATTAATTAACCATAGTGAGTTGCTTCAATTTCCTTTTCTAATTTACTGGTAAAAATTAATTGATCTACCATTATAATCACCGGTATCCCTAGGATCTCATTCAAAACAAAAAAAAAAGTTTATTGGGAACACCCTAACATATGTATGTGTCTTCATTGGGCTATATTATCCATGAAATCACTTTGCACTTGCAAGAACATCCATGTTAGGAAAATGTTGTGCTTCCTCCTAACATTGTTGCAATATATTTGAGGATGTGATCTACAACTTCGACCTTAGGAAAAAATATGACCACACACCCTAAGTAATGACAAACTTGAACCATTCTTAGACTCAATACTACACCATTGCACTTATCGAAGTAAAAAACTAGAAGACCAAAATGTTACACAAGTTAAAATACCGAAAATAACCTCATAACACAGCTCAAGAATTTGAAAAACATTCTAGACAAATACTATTTTTCAATCACAAGTGATTGTTCTTATTCAAAAATTTCTACCCTAACATAAATAGGAAAATAACTGCAAAGTGGAATCAAACTTCCAATGCAACCATTCAAGGGTCATGCTAAAAACATAGGTATTCTTATATGCTTGATTAAAAGTTATAACATATAGATTGACAATTTAATCCAAAAGTAAGTTGGTATTTTAGTGATCTTTCTCCTGCAAATCATGAGTAGAATCCTACACTTCTTATATTTGAATAATAATGTTGATATTTGACACCTTTGTAGATTTGCATTATTGAGCATTGATTGAGTCTAAACATTCAATAGGGTCATAAATCTTAGTGAAACCATTCGATTGTCACACCAAAATCATAAGGTCATTGTATCTTCTTGATTATAAACCCAAAAAATTAAATTAACATCTACATCCAACAATAAGTTGGTCTTTTAGTGGTCCTTCTCTTGCAAATCATGAGTGGAATCGTGCACTTCTCATATCTGAACAACAACATTGGGATTTGACACCCCTATAGATATGCATCCATGACAACTGATTGGTCGAAGATTAGATAGGTTCATAGCTCCAAATGATTATGCCATGACTATTAAAACATACATTTTTGTTGACAAGAGAACCTTCGTTGAGGTTAGAGAACATATATTTTTTGTTAGAGAACACATTTTTTTTGTGGACAAGAGAACCTTCATGCAACATGGGAAAACTAATATCATGATCCAAATCATGCCTTATGGTAGGATTGAGACTTTGTTTCTCTACTTGATGGCCTTGGAACTCAATGTCACTCACAATAATTTTTTAGAGATATATCCTCTTCGGATGTTCCTTCATGGACATTGTTATCATCTCATTCTTCTCCCATGTTGTTTCTATCTACTCCATACCATGTATATCATCCAAACAAATGGATAAATAATATTTCATTTCTTGTTTTCCACTATCATCCATACTAATTGCATTCTTATGTACAAACATATTATATGGAGTGAATGGTATTATGGTTTTATCATCATCAAAACATGACATCTAAAACTTATAATGCATACCTTCTATATCCGTACTAACATCAGAATAATATCAAAGAGAACTAATGGAGATAGAAGATGTATAACTTACATCCTTTTGATTTTCTTCCTAGAGTCCAAAGATAGGGAAATCAATACCTAATTAATACTTTGAGGAAACCACCAACATTACATATCTCAAAAGTTTCCTACTCATTATTGCATACATTAAGTCTTCATGTTTTCTTTTTTGCAAATTTTCTAGTAAATCATATGAGACCAGTATGGCTTCTTATGATTTCAAGATTGAAATTTTGTTGTCATGAACAAGAACAAACAAAAAAAAATGTATTAATAACTATAAAATTAACATCAAATAAGCACCATGAAAATAAACACTAATCTAATATATAATAAAGATATGGGGGAGTCCATTGGATAAAATTTCATAGCCTTAGACATGAAAGGTGTGAGAATAGATGAAACAATATGAGAGTGGTTGATAAATGTGAAAGGTAGGATCACTACTTCTTGGGTAATCCATATGCAATAGCCTAAGTGCCAAATAGAAAGAGAACTTTCACAATCACAAGTGTGTTTTTTATTAATGAATTACATGAGAAAATCTAAGTACTTGATTATAAGGTAGAATCTGCATATAGGAGTGTATATATTTGTGTATGAGTGTATAGTTGAACAAACAAATGCCTAATAAGGGTCAACTGATTGAATGGAGGAAATGGAAAAGTCACCATAACTTCACCTCAAATCAAAGAAAAATATATGAAAAAGGTGTAAGCTTAGGTGGTACTTTCCTTTCTAAGACATGTATCTTGTCCTTAACATGTCATTTTGGGAAAATAATGGATTGGTTTGTACAACTCCATTGGTTGATGAAATCCCACCACTAATTATTGTTTATTATGGGTAAAAATAACAAAAAAGGCATAAAGAATACAAGGAGATGAAAAATAAGGATAACAAGTCGAAGTTGAAGGGAAACAGAGGTAGAAAATCAAGATTAACAATTCTATAAAGAAACCTAAGATGACTAAGAATACATCTTATAGGACCTATTTAAGGAACTAGATATGGATAAGGAGATGTAAGATAGATAGAAGGAAATAAATAGTTAAATAAAATTCTTTAAAATAATAGCTTAGATGTAGATCCATTGTAGATTATATTCATTCTTAGCTCCCTCCCAAGTGTCAATTTTATAAAGCGATTTTATAATAAGAAGCATAGGTTCCAACACCTCCTTAATGAAGGAACCCCATGCTCACATCAAAGGTGAAGGTCCGCAACATGAATAAATTCCAACCTTGATAGGGGCCTTTCAACAAGCACTGATCATATATGGGGCCTCTATCCCACCCATCTAAAAGGTCACACACCCGACCCCTAAGTACCTTTTTGGGGGATGGGGGTATAAATTTTCCACTTTCCTACAACTCCCTAAATTCCTTAGATGAGGACTCCATCGCCTTTAGCTCAATAAGAGCGTTCAATTAACTATACCCTTGTCTAAAACCGAGTTTTGGTTTGAAATTTATGGCTTTTAGAAGTTTTTGGGGTGTCATTGGCCAATGGAAATCCTCTTCGTCACATGGAATCACTTCTTTCGTGTTGTCCGGCATGGCACTATCATGACCCACTTAGTGACATGGTCATGGAAGAGGGGTTGCAGGGAATATAACCTCGGAGGATTCATGAATACGAGGTCTTCAACCCTTCAATGATTCTTGTGTCGATCTATAAACTTCCCCGGAGACCTGAAGTCCTGGAGTCTCTTCCCACTCTAGAATATATGGTGGAGCTCAATGCACCATTAGATCTAATGGATGATATTATCCACACTTATCGCATATATTAGACTTTACAAGAGGGGGGATCCCACATTTAATTCATGACCAATCCCATGACACCACATGGAACTACCCAGACGCACCACATCATCATGGCGTATGTGCCTTGTCCAGCTGAGGTTGGAATCCAAACACAAGGATTTTGGTACTTCATCACTTCGGCGCTTCGACGCTTAACACACCATACTATATCCTCGTATCTCTTAGAGTCATGGAGTTCCAAAGTTCTGAAGTAATAATTCAGTGAAGTGTCTACGTTGTCTCCCATTACTTGATCAGATGGTCGAGAAAGGTTCCCAACGTACCCTCGATCAACAGTCCATAATGTCTCTGAATTCCTCACCTCAATATGACAGTTGGCAGGATTTCACCACTTCAGTATTTTGTGACCTTGTGTCCCTTACAGGTCTTATCCCATTTAATTCCTGAAGGGTTACTTACCAGAAAGGTCGGAAAGGGGATACGACTGCTTATTGTTGGTCAACATTATCTCTTACCCTATCCTTCCACTAGGCTTGATCTAAAAGTTTAGAGAGATATTGAGGGATACTCAGATCTATGGCTCACATTACTTCTCAACTTCGACATTCGAGAGTTCTATTCGTTTAAAACCTTTTTACTCCCTGAGTGAGTCAATGTCTAATTTGACTATAACATATATCCAACAGTCAAGAAGGATCTCGAAGATCCTTAGATCTATGGCTCATTTTAGTTTTTGAATGAAAGGTTGGTCAGGCTTTAACGATAAAGTGTATTCCATGAAAACATATAGGAAACCACCAGTTGTTGGTCAACCATACAGTCATGGTTTTGAGAGGTTTCCTTCAGTGAAATTGGAATGTTGTGAGGTTCCAACATCTCGAAGTCCCAAAGCCTGGAAGGCTTATCTCCCTTTTAGTGTAGCGTAGGGTTCCACGGTCCTGGTCATATGGGGCTTTGATAATCCCCTAAGGGATACACTCTCAGATATTATTTGAGATTTGGTTAAGTCTGTGGACTTGAGCCTACAATCACTAGGGAGAATCGTTTGAAGGAATCTCATTTCACTTCAGAATCCAAATCCCATAACAAGACAATGATAATTCTAAGGGATTGAAAGGTTCAGAGTTATCCCATAAAGTTTATACCGACTCTATATTTCCAGGTTTGGTCCCTATATAGTCCCTTGAGGAATTTACAACCAACACAGGGGCAAGATCTTGAGCTCCCAAATTCATTTAAAACTCATTACTAACAATTATCCTTCTCTAAACAGAGGTAGGTAAAAAACCATCTAAAAAATATGATATTCAAGCTTTACATCCAACTTCCCAGGCCGCCAAGCCATTAGAGCCATCAATTCTACCATTCAACAAGGTAAATTTTTTTCCATCATCTAGCTCAAGAAAAAAAATCATATTACGACAAAACAACTAAGACAACATAAAAACTTAGAGTCACACTTACTTGAAATTGGATATTAGTTGGCAATTGTTGAAAGGGATGCTCTTTTCCACCCAACCATAGGCACAGTTTTATCTTTGAGTATTCCTCAATTTTCCACCCCCTATCTAGATCATGATGCCATGAGATAGATGTAGTTTACCCTTTTTGCTCGGCTACAACAAGGGACAAAGATTACTCTCCTTTTCCCACAGGGCCCTGGAAGTTCAGTTTTTTATCCACTAAGTAAGAAATCCTACTGTGATTTCTCACTCAATCACTACATATCCATTTATCATCTTGATTAGAAAACACTATTCAAGAACTCATATAACCATAATATCATATATTTCTTAGTTCTCCTCAAAACCAGAGAGCCCCGCATGCTCTGCTTCCTCTTGAATGGTCTTCCCACCTACTCGTGTGTATCTTCTACCCTCTGCCCATGATTTTCTTGACTTCCCCATAAATATTCCGTGGGCCAGATAAGGAATATTCTCGATGGGTAGTCTACCTAGATACTCATTTACTCTTGAGGAAGACTTCCCAACTACCAGCTTGATTGGTAATTAAATTTTTTGCACTAGAAGACTGTTTTGGGTCTGAGAAATTTATATCCAGCAACGTACTATTCTGGAAGGGTTATCTCAACCATCACCGGTTCCCCTTACCATCCCCTCTCATGCATAATGATCCATACTAGCCACCTCCTTTCAACAATTATGCCACAATTTTCCATATATATATATATATATATATACCTACCTTTAATAAAAAGGTTCATTGTCTTTCCAAAATTCTCATGATGGGTTTATCCATAGTATTTTATCAAAATATAATTATACTTACAAGCTAGGGAAAACATTCCATCTACCTACTTCTTTTTAGATTTTTCTCATTTTTCTACTTTTTTCTTCTCTTTTTCTCTTTAATTCATGTTATATACAATATGTACAAGTCTAAATTTTTTGCTGCAACAATTGAGGGTTAGTAGGTCGACTGTCCCTATATATTTTTAGTTAACTACCATTCACAAAACCTTGAATTTCCTTGCCTTCTAAATCCTGGAGTTGCACAACACCTCCATCAGTGACAGAATTTATCTCATATGGCCCTAACCAATGCATCCTGAACTTCCCTGGGTGCTACAAGTACTTATTGTCATAGAGGAGAACTGGATCTCCTTCCTTGAATTTCTTCTTCTTAATATGTATGCCATGCCAATATTTGTCCTTTACTCTTTGTACTTCTTGATGGAAACCATCTATAAACCCGTCTTCTTCCAGTTCCATGAGTTGAGTCAATATTTCTTGTGTTGCACCTCTTTCTTTCATGTTTGTGATGGATGCAATGCACAAACTTGGTATCAAATACTCCAAGGGAACCATTGCTTCATATCCATACACCAATATGAAATGTGTCTACCCTATTATCTTCTTTCATGTAGTTCTATAAGCCCATAACAATGATGGTGCCTTCAAATCCTAATCATCCTTGTTTACATTACAAATGTTTGTTAAGGAATTCTCCAAAATCTTGTTCAACGCTTGAGGATGATATGAAGTACTCTTTTGGTGATGTATCTCAAATTATTCAATCATTTCATGGATAGTACTATTGATAAAGTAAGTGCCATGATCACTCATTAGAGCTCTTGGGAATCCAAATCTTGTGACTACTTGTTCAAACATAAAGCATGTTGAAGTCTCTATGTTGCAATCTTTCACTGTTGCTACTTCATCCCATATGGTTAAATATTTTGTCTTTGTAATGATATATATTTATCCCGATCATCTTGCTAATGGATTGATTGATACTACAAAATATACTTCCCACTTGTAAAACACATTCAAAGTTACCTGAGGTATTAATGGAATCTCATCTCTTTTGGATGGCTTTCCAACCCTCTGACAGACATCACAATTTTGACAGTACACCTTTCATCCTTATGAACTATTCTCCACCATAATCATGTGCACAATATCTTCTGCAAAGTATCCTTCCCTGCATAATGTCCTCCTGCTATTCCTTCATGTGATTCATCCAAAATGATAGGACGTTCATGCTCCATGACACATCTCCTCAAAATGTTGTCTTCTCCTATTTTATACAAGTGACATGCAATCAGTTAGTATTTTGCAGTTCTAACAACCAAATTCTTCTTCCGCGCAGTATTCAATTCCTTTGGGGAAAATCCTATACTAAAAAATTCAATAATGTTAGAAAAATATTCATCAAAAATATGTACTGAAAAGAGTTGTGTATTAGGGAAGTTTTCCTCCAAACTTCTTGGTTCCTCTCCATTAGTTATGCTTGATAAATGATTTGGCCCTTCATTCAATATTCAGGATTCATCACAACTTCAAAGTCAAACTCCTGAAACAACAATAAGCATCTGCATATCCTTCCCCCAAACACTGGCTTATTAACCAAATATCTAAGAGAAGAGTGATCTGTAAACATCTTAAAATGTTGACCTAACAAATAATGTTTGAATTTATGCAATGCATATACCATAGATAGACCTTCTCTTTATGTTGTGTTGTAATTCTTCTTCGAATCTGACAACTTCCTTCTTGCAAATTCTATAGGGTGATCTATACCACCTTCTCCTGACTGTGTCAATACTACTCCAAGTGTTATTGAAGATGCATCCACATGCATATGCAATTCTTTTGACCAATCTATAAATACTAAAATCAACGCAATCACCATCTTCTCCTTCAAAATGTCCAAACTCTGGTGGCACTCATCATTCCATTGATATTTATTATCCTTCTTCAACAATTTTTCCATTGACACAGTAATATGTGCATATCCCCTTATGAACTTCGTGTAATAACATGTATGATAAAGTGTACTTTTTAACTGGCACACTGACTTCGGTGTGGGTAAGTTAACAAGGACAACATTTTTGGCAATATCAACCAACAGATCTTGTTTACACACCAGATGCCCTAACGGAATACCAAAAGGTGTGCTGAAAATGCATTTATTAATATTCAATGAAATATAACACTGTATACACCTGTCTAACACCAATCTTAGTGCTTCAACATGATCCTTTAATAAACTAAAGATTGTCCAATCATGTAAATATACTTCCAAAAACTTATGAATAAAATCCTTAAAGGTTGCTACTACTACTCTTGAAACAAATTTAGGTGCATTCTTCAACCCAAATGGCATCACTGTATACTGAAATGATCCCCATTCCATGGAAAATGTTGTCTTAGGTCGATACTGTGGTGCTGTCTTGATCTAGTGATACCCTGAAAATCCATTAGTAAATGAATAGTCTTCTTTCCCTCCTACATTCTCCAACACTTTATCTATAAATGGGGTAGGGAAGGGATCATGCAGACAAGAATCATTCAAATTTATTAAGTCTACACAGATCCTTATTTCCCCTTACTTCTTCTCCTTCACTACCATATGGCTAATCCATTTTGATTCTTCAACAGGTTTTATGACACCAACCTCTAACATCTTGTCAATATTTTCCTTTACTTTCTGCTTATAGAATGGATTCAATATTTAGGGTCGTTGTCTTATTGGTCTAGAATATGGTTTCAAATGGATCTTCATCTCCCAAAGTTCTCCTTCTACCCCTTTCATATTTGAAAGTGTTGCTGGAAAGAACTCACTATACTCGTGCAATAACTCTTTTATGCTCTCCATTGTCTGGTTGTTCCAATAATCTCTAATACTTGCAATATTTGTATTTTTTGTTGTTCGAATATTTACCTTATTTATCCTCAAAGGTGCATCATAATATTCTAATTCTAATTTTGGTCCCTCTACTTCTCTTTCCCCTTCAACTTCTATAATATCGATATTGCGTGGGTTTTCTTCTGCTAGGTCATCTTCTACGACGTGATAACAGTGTAACAATTATCTGAATGTCTGTCTATTTTGATTCTAATATGTTGTGACTATTTCAAATTCAGGATCTTGAAAGATCATGTCTCTTATCACCTTCAGTGTTGTATCTATCTCTGGGATCTCATGTTCAAATTCAAAAGTGATCACAAAATTCTACTGCATCGCTTCCCAATTTGTAGCTTCTTTGCATTGTTCCAATTCTGTGTACAAGTTCTTTGGAATTCCTTCTAACGTGTGAATAAAATGATGTGGTCATTCTTCTGGTGGTACCAATCTCCATTGCACCATGAATCTATTTATTCCCTCTCTGGGTTGTCCAATCCCATCATACTTCTTCAAATATTTGTTCTCTTGCTATGCGCCAAATCTAATGCACAGTAACCTCTTGCATTGATACGAGCTATTAATATTCCCCTTATGAGAACCCTACCAATTTGAAGGTGTTGATTTTAGAGCCATGTATAGCAATAATAACCTTTGATTCTCCAAAACTTCTAGCTCAAAATTTTCTAAAATTTCTTCTAAATTATTCCGACCATAAAAAGTAGGAGGTTCTCTTACCTATGAACCTATCCATCTTAGCACGTGCATCATTCAAGCACATATTCTGGTAGATAATTCATGTAATCGTTTCTTCCAATTCTCCAGTATTGTTTCATAGTATAAATAAGAATAACTAATACTCATCCAAATCAACATTCCATCTACAGTTGAATTGATTTAATCCTCTTCACGTACGGTAGTTCTACACAACTGATTTATATCTTATATAATAAAATTCTCTATCGCAAGTTCCACATATTGTCCTCCTTTTGAGGGATCCAATGGTTCAATAACTATGTACTCTCCTAACTTAAATATAATCTTCATGGCCTTCAAATTGACAATAGCTTGATTATCGAATGCCTAATCTAGTCCTAACAATGTTGGATAGGGTGTAGTGTTATTCACTATGTAAATGAATTCAAAGTCTGCCATGGTGCGCACACCATATATATCTACTAGTATCCCCTTCAATATAGCAATTGGTACCACTTTATGCTGATTTGATAGCTTCAACTGAATAGGTGAATACCCCAGTGTAGGTTCCCCCATAGCTTCCCATGTCTTCTTAGGCAGAAAATTTACTTTAGATCCTAAGTCTAATATAATATCCCCCATATTGAAATCACTAATGTTTGCATTCAACCTTAATTCCCTACTTGTTCTTCTTTTCTTACGGACTTGATTTAGCATATTTATCCCTTCTTCCCCAAAATTTCATTTTTCTAACATCTTCAATAATACTTGTAAACAATTTTTATCATTCAACAACTTCACACAAGATACCAAATTTTTTCTTAAATTACTGACCTTTTCTGAAGGCTTCTCTCTACTGGTTTGATCAAATATGGGAGGCATGTCATATGCTGGTATATCATCTCCTGTATTTGTTCCTAAAGTAGTTGCAATATTCTCCTTCGAAATATTGTGTCTAGCCTCCTTGAAAGTCTCCTTCTTTTTGTGTGCATCAAACTTCTGTTTAGATGTTGCATTCTTTCTGACCCATTGGTGTAGATCCCAATTCTTCTTTGTTGCATATTCTCTTGTCTTGGTTCCACCTCCAGTAACTATATTTATCTTTTTCCCATCCTCTTCTCTGGTTTCGACAACAATCCATTGAACATTCTAATTATTATTGTTCCTATTTCCATGTATCTTTATCAAAAGTGTCAGGCATTCCTCTGTATCATGGTGTGCTGCACGACAATACATACATGTCACAGGTGGTTGTGGAAAATCCCTTGTGTTTTTACTCTTATCGTCGCTGTGTGAGAAAAAAGTGAGCACTTACATGCCTAGTTGGGCTCTGCTAGTCATGACAGCTGTATGGTAAAAGGTTAGAAAGAAAACAGTAAAGCTATTAACAAGAATTAAACAAAAACTAAATAAAAACATGAGCATGGAAACAAAACTAAAAACAAATGACAATGGAACAATATCACCAATATATAGGCAGGTCTGATTGATGAAATCCAAAGATACACAAAGGAGTAAGAGGACTTGGGTCCCTTCCCTCTCCAATGGAAGGCTCTTGAGGCTCTCAACTGATTGCTCTCCTTACAATGAAAGATGAAAGTGTGAGTGAAAGAACTCCAAGCTTATCCACTCTAGTGAGAGATGGAAAGCCTATGAAATGGTGTTGATCATGTCTATTGCTAAAGAATGAGTCTCTAGCAATCTCAACAGCATAACACTACAAAGAATTCCTTGAAGAAATGATGGTCATTCATGGATTTTTATAGCCAAGCATTGGGTTATTATGTGGCCTCTTTTGAATGTGAAAAGGGGCTCTTTAGGGCACCCTTAGGTCTTTGATCAGCCTCCCTACGCAGATTGAGCTCGGATTTGGTGTCAAATCGACTTGGGAGCCGATCCATTAGTGGTTGGGAGGCCGACCAGTTCCATAAATGCACCGTTTGGCAGGTGCGCGGGTTTTGCACCCCACAACCGCGCATATGCGCTCCAGATACAAGGATGTTGTGCGCGCGCGCGCGCACAATGGGTGCACCGTGTCTTTTAATTTTTTGGCCATTTTTTGTATAGTTTTGACCCTTTTGTTGTGCTGTGGGATTAATCCTTGTGCCATGAATGACTGTTTTTCTGTGCTGACGATGCGGAGTTCTTGTTGCCCTGTGTGGACGAAATTTCAGTGATAACAGATGCCCCCTGATGGATGAGGTTAGGAGCGAAACGTATAGCCAAAATTCATCAATGTTTCTTTGACTGGGAATGGTGATGTAAGGGAGAGAAAGAGTGAGACCGTATAGAGCAATCCGTTGGAGAAGACAGGAACCTGTAGATCCGACCTTCCACAAGGTGTAAAACAATATACAAGTGTGTACAAATGAGGCGGGCATGCCCCATGCTCGTGTGATGTAACTCTGAAGGAAAAAATGTCTGAGATGCTGATGTAGACGACTGCAGCGCCCTTGGGGGCAGAATGATAAAGGCAGAAGACAATTCTGCAAAGGAACATACTCTGAACCAGTGGTAATGGTCGCGGAAGTAAACAACGACAGTGGTGTGGGCAGTGGTGGCCCTACCAAGTTCAGAGGTCTTCGGCAATTGATGATAAAAACTGCAATAGTCGCAAAGTAAGACCCACTGCAACATGAGAAAGTGTTGGC
>JASDQU010685394.1:44102-56802 GCA_032191745.1 Picea mariana | reverse complement strand
GTTAAGTAGAATCGAGGCCAGAGAATTCACCTTGACTATGACTAGAGATACGACTTGTCCTATTAATACCTTAGCCACACATGAGTTCTATGCTAAGGGAAATATGGAAACCATTGCTAAAACCATACTGATAAATATCTCCAGAACCCCTAGCATCATAGACAATGTTTTTGTCAGAGCATACTTCTCCCCCGAGGAGATACCCAGCATCGACCCACAAAGTGTCAATCATGAGCTAACTTTGTTGTTTTTCAAGCTCGCTTTGAGATCTAAAAGAAACATCCATCAAGACTGCATTTATGCTTTTTGATCTCGTCCGAATTAATTGATAAAAGTAACCTCTATGGGTCTTCTTTTAAGCCCTTTTCAGACCCTCTAAACATGAAAAGACTATTGAGCGATCTTGTGGCCTTTCACACTTGTTAAACTGAAATTTGAAGTCACGTTTATCCGGCGGTAGTTTACCCCTTTTTCGGTCTGGACGATCAACTGTATGAACAAAGGTATACTCTATGGAACTTCGGTTCTCTAGAAGAGTACTCTCAGGTATCATTTTAACCCTTTTTCGGGCCTGGGGGACTAAATTTATGAAAAAGGAACCCCCACGAAGTCCATAGTTAATCTCTTTTCAAACTCCCTAAAATTGAAAATATCGTTGAGTGACCTTATTCTCTCACACTTATTAAACTAGTCCAGAAGAACATTCCTGACAGAGTCCATAGTTAAGCTTTTTTCAGACTCTTTAAAAATGAAAAAATGGTCGAGTGATCTTGTCTATCTCACACTCATTAAAATAGTTTTGAATAGATGTCTTGTCGGTTATAGTTTTTCCCTTTTTTGAACCGACTAGACTATCTTCGAAAAAGGTACCCCAATGGAGTCTTCTTATATGTTTTTTCAGACTCTCTAAATATGAAAAAACACTGAGCTTACCTTCTCTGGGATCATTAAACTTACATCGAAGGACGTTACCATTGTGTGTTTTGTTAACCACGTTTGCATACCTACGTCTTTGGTCTAAATGTCGGCACCATGCTGCTCCCAATTGAACCATCTAAAGCATACCTTATACGCAAGCCTTGTAGCACTTTGCCTCTATGTCTTAACACCCTTGCCCCTAGAGGATTTTTCCCAAGTATCATTATTATGAACATCAGTCTTGTCCTTGCACCTTGAACTTGTATGTTTGTAACACTCATTCCTCCATTGTAACGTAACATTCCTTTATTCTTTTTTCCAAAATCATTGAAAAAGAAAAAAGAAAAAAATCAAATATACCCCAAAAAGAGGAAGGGAAAAGTATTTTATTTATTGGCAGCACAATAAGTCACCCTTGGATAAAGCACATCTGTCTGTTTTTTCATCAAAATATGGGATGTAATACGACCTTAGGAAGTTGTTCTCGCTACATAGAGTTGTGTCCTCCTCCGTTTGGTTATTCTTCCAAACATATGGAAAGTTTGTGTTGCCTCCTGCTTTGTAAACTTATGATTAATTCCATGCTACCTAAGACTCATCATTTGTCATGATATTGTCCAAGGGAAGTTTCTACCAAGCTTGAGTCGGCCCCTCTGTGGCTTATCTCTTGCCCTCATACCCGACCATCCTGAATGTCCAATCAAGTATTTGTTTGAAATCAATGAAGCCTTCAGTCTGATCATCAAGATTCTCTAGTCCATGACCGACAAGCCGTCGAAGACCTATGGGTAGTGAAGTACTACACTCATATTACACTCCTACCCAAGTTTTGAATATTTTGAAGTTGTTGCTCGAGCTCTGAAGACCTCATCTCCAGCCATTAGGCCTTATTAGCTTCTACGAAGATGGATACTCTACATGTATATCTTTTTTATTTCAAGATGTAGCTCCACTGTGTACTGTTCATGGCTACACTTTATATAGTTATATGACATGGATCTACAGTATATTTGATTCATATCCATGCATTTATTCTATCTAGAACATGGGTATGCCCGCCTCGGTGAGACATTTGTTATTTTGCAGACGACACCTCTCGGTTCCTGGTTCCTAGGATCACTTGTTCGGCACATCAGTAAATTGGTAATGTATTTAGGCCATCATATTCTCTTCTAACCTCACACATTAAGGGGCATCTGTTATAACCCTAATTTTCACCATACATGCTTACCTGGCATTAGGCCATCTCAAATTCCTTCTTTGCCAAAACACTACTAAACAACTCTTCTAAAAACTCCATTTTTAAAAGTCCACGCTAGCTAACCCACTACAGCCTGTGTGGATCTATAGTTTCCATGCTAGCTAGCCCACTATAGCCCACGTGGACCTTCAGAAGCACAAAAAAAGGAAAATTTCTGACAGAACACACAGATTTGGGTGAGTTAACTGAATCTTCCAGCCATGCATGGCCGAGGGTTCATCCAAATACCTAGCTTCTTCTAGCCTATAAAAGAAGGGTTAGGGGTCCCATTTGGAAGAGGAAAATAATAGTAAAGAAACTCTACCCAATTGCACATTCCCATTGTCCCAACCCTTTAGCCATCCTTGTGCAAAGAGAGATATAGAGCAAAGAAGTTGGAGGACATTTGAAGAGGATCCCAGGATCAGGTTCACGGAGTAGTGGTCTATCTTGACATTGTAAGTTGATTCATTAAAGTTAATAATAAAGAAATGATTTTCCCATCCCACTATATGAGTTCTTCATAGTTTAGTGAATATATGTTTGAATCTCTAACCCATTAATCTGTAGAGAAAATGCATGTAGAGTTTGTTTCTTGTTTTGTACACAGGTCAATCTTGCGAGGATAGCTACTAACAAGCGATCAAGCATGAAGAAGGATCGACATTGAACGTCCAGAACAAGGTATGTTCATTTAACCATGTATTTTCTTAAAAGAGATGGGGATTATGTCTGGGATGACGGTAGAAAGTAGGATTCTTTCGGTCTTATCTACATGCATAATATAACCCTAAATGCTAGTCCATAGGGGGATTTCCCACCACAACAATTGGCGACCGTACTGGGGATACAACCTGTTTTGGTTTTTTCCTATCCATTTTCCTTTGGCCTACCTATTTTCATTTTAATTCGGTATCTAAGTCTGTGGGGGATCCATCTAGACTCTCTAGAATTGAAATTTTCTTTTAGACTCTTTGCCCTTTTTCCAATTTTCCTTTGTTTACAAGTATTTCCACACTATATCCCGTATATAGCCTGTGGAAACCTTAGATACCTACACCCTAATTGTTTACACCAATGTGGAATTTCTGCAACCTACCCCATAGCTATCCTACAAAAACCTTTAATTCCCGCACTGTACTCTACTATTAGGCTACGACATTGTCTATAAAAAAATATTTTGGATTGATCTTTTTGTCTTCTGCTACCCAGTTTTTTTTTATCACCTGGGAAGAACTTTTAGTGATAGTACTTGATTGTTTTCTGAGTGTAAGACTTGTTGTTGATTGGTTTTCAGGGATTGAAAACCCTTCTTCATCATTTTACAAGTTTTTGCTTCTTGATTTTTATCAACAAAGATATAATCTCCGATTTTGAGATCTTAGTGCTTGATTGATGAAAGTCCTTGATTTGATTTAAGGTTTTGGAATGTTTACATTTTTTGGATTGCTTGTTGATTGGAAAGTCATTTGAATTTGAATTTAGTGAAACACTTTCTTGTCATATTTATTTTTATCTTCATTGAAACTTTGATTTGGGTATTTGTTGAGTGTATCGATTTTCTTTGATTACTTTTCCTTTCTTCATTATATCCATGAATTGGTTTTGGAAAGGAGGAATTAAAGTCATCTATTCTTTGTAACAATCATTCATAAGAAAAAAAAATTCATTCAATTTTTTTTTACAAGAGAACAAATTGGAAAACTGCATTGCTTATGATTATTTGAAATTGTGTTCGTTCAAGGAAAAGGAATTAGATTTCGTGCTTTCCGAAAAAATAATTTCTCCCTCTTGTAATTAGAGTTCATTGACCTAAAACATTGCATCATTCATCTCTTTTTTCATATTATTGGGTGAAGGTCTCATACAACATCAGTTTCATCTCCATATCCCTCTTGCGTAAACAACAACCTCTAAAATACTACGTAATTTTAAACTTTATTAAAAACTTTTTATTTTCTAGAAACTCTTTCCACCAACATTAGCTAGGCTAACGCTTTGAAATAGGTTGTGAGGCACACTCTCCAAATCATAAAACACATTGTAGCATCTTATAACAGGGAGTGTTCAAATCCACTTGCAACATTTTGTCTTGAGAAGCCCTTCTCACATAAGGGTCAAACCTGAGGTCGCATTAAGGCTGGCAGAGTTACTCACCCTGCTTTGTTGGTCTTGGTGTAGAGATTCCATGTATTATAGGGGTCACTTGAAGGTATACCCACAATTATGAGTGGAATCCTTTCGAGTTGATTTTGGGCTAGATACCCTGCCCTTGCGCGTGGATCAGACTGTCGACTATTTCCCCAGGCATCACTGTTATTCTTGGTAACCTTAGTAGCCTATGTTTTTAGGGCCTTACACGAGGTAACTATGGAGGGGAAAGTCTTCACGGTACTTGGAATCAATGTTGGCCAAACTCACTCGAGCTCCTTGGACAGTATACCTACGATTATGTGTGGGAGCTTGCACCAGGGTGTAAGTTTGTTAAGCAGGTCATCAACGTAACTTTTCCACCCTCTCTATCCTAGCCCCTTCTTGTCTTGACTTCACAATGTTGGATTTCATCACCAACTAGTGACTTTTAAATAAAAAGGTTTGTTTTATTAGTTTTATTTCTAGATTTTATTAGTGAGTGTTGTTTGTTTCCATAGTTGGCCATAGATTTTTTCCGTAAAATTTTTGGTTTGACCAACATCAACCCTCCATGTCGTTCACATAGGATGCAAGGAATACCCTCGAAATATCTGGAAGGGTATATACCTTTTTCTCCTAATACACCGAAGGTCTCTCCTCAACAGAGCGAGGTCTAGGACACTATAACCTCACAAGAGGAAGGTTCCGACTCTTCAGAAAGTTTCTGAATTATTTTCGATTCTCTAGAGGCTTTCTGCATTCCTCCTGGATACGAGAGACGTATTCTCCAGCTGAATTCATTAGAAGAACTTGTGTTGACACTTATGGAATACCAACCGGACCCCATCCAGGCCCTGGAGTCGAGAATCCCCTTTGGACTAATAACATATTTAGAAGCCTGCCTCTCACGATGGGGGATCTTTATGGCTTAGGGGTCGGTTTTGGTACACCTATCGCCTCCCAACTGCCTAAATGTATGTTACCTACACAATACCTTGAGAGAATTTTTCTCGTACAACTAGCAACATCATCGTCATTCCAGACACATAGTCAGTTAGTCCTAGCTCGACTTTTTATCTCTAGATGGCCCATTCTACTACAGTCCCACACGTTACAACTATTCCTACCGAGAATGTGGTGGTTAGAAAAGCTCCCATTGGCACACCACTCTCATCTAGACCTATCCCATCACTCCCTCTTGGGTATCACGCTTTGAATCCTTCCACCACAATCCCTACCCAGGTTCCATCCAGAGTTTCTGGACTTTTTGTTCCACCTAGGTACAATGTTGTTGCCAGTTTTGTTCCCACACCTTCCCAAGTCCTCTTCGGAGGGTATTATCCACCTTTTCCTGGGGGATATAGCCCTAGTGGCTCCAATCCAATTGGAATCACCTATCATTTGTTCCCTTCTGGTTACCAGATTCCCGTTGAAGGGAAATCTCACATTGGGGGGTATCCTCCACTTGGAGGGCAACCTCAAGTTGGACTCTATAAACCACTATATGAACATAACACATTGGGATCACTAGCCCAACTTTGGAACCTTCTTGACCAAATAAATCCACAATCATCTGGGGGGAAACAACCTCAAGTCACCTCTTTTATTCCCCCTCACTCTGGCCAACCATATCCAGGTTCTTTAAATCTTTCTTAGGGTCCAAACGTTCATTATAGTTTCCCTTTTCAAGGGAACATTTCCAACCAACCCAAACCCATGGGATACATGCCTCCACATCCACATTTGAATCTATCAGGAACTTCGACTTACATGCAGACTGCTTACGGTCCTACTGGTTTACCGACATGACTTCCTTCCCAAAGTCACCAGTACACTCAAGTGAATCGACAGTTTCCCTTTTCAGCCACTTTGGATTTACCCGACTTGTATAGAATATTGAATGATCCTATCTTACATTCTCCCCATTGGATCATTATACCATCCAAGTTACCGTCTGACATTCCCAAATTTGATGGTAAACCAAGAGAATACCTAAACAACCATGTTATGACTTTTCACCTTTGGTGCTCATTCAACACTTTGATTGACAAATCCATTCGGTTAAGACTCTTCCAATGAACTCTCACGGGTTCAGCTGCAAAGTGGCATATAGAATTACCATGAGGCTTCTTTAACGACTTCAATACCCTCGGCATGGATTTTCTCACACATTACCAATTTCCCATCTACTATGAGACAGGAACCAATATTTTAAGTTCCTTTAAGCAATCCTCAACCACTCACGTTTCCGATCACATTCATGAGTGGAGAAGGAGGAGACACTCGATTAAACTCGACCTTCATGGTCAATTATTGGCTGAATGGTTCAACAAATCATTCGTCAATAAAATCTCATGTGATATTTCCATGGGTGGAGTTGTCACTGAAGAATAGGTGATTTCGCAAATGGGCTCTCTTTACGACTTCTCCCTAACACTCCTCGCCCTGCTACCATCGCTACCTCAACAACCCCAACAGCTTGTCATGTTGTTTATGGTGTGATTACCACCTTCCATGCTAATGCTAAATCCACGTCGGCCACTCACACCAATCCCAAATCTACTGCTTTTAATTTTCTAGGTGCTTTGACTCCTACTCCTTCCACCTGCAAAACTTCTGAGGTTAAATCCATTCAATCCACCCTTGCTGGAAAAAATAAATCTAAAAAAGGAAAGGGTAAGAATAAGGAGGATAGAAATAATAATATATAATCCGATAAACCCAATACATGGTCTGTTTATGATAAGGATAAGCATAAACCTCAATATCCTTGCCTTATCTGTGGTCATGATCACTACACGAAAGATTGTCCAAGACGCATTAAGGTCTCTAAGTTCCTTCAAGGGACCGGGAAGCCTCCCACACCTGTCATTTTGTCACAACCTTTCCCTTCTCAATAGTAGGCCCAATTGGTCATTCATGATCAACCCTCTCCTTCCACCACTTCGTATTTCCTTATGTGTACTGGTAACTCTACCAAGAACGATGTTGCAATCACCACTCGAGCCAGGATTATTCTCCTTCAAAGGAGAAAGTTGATGATTTACCACCTTCGTTGGTTCAAACACCTCCTTCAACTTCAACTCCCAACAGTCCTCTTCATCTCAAAAGACCGGGTCCCGATACAGTTCTCCACCCTCCCCCAAAGGGCATTGTTTGGAAGTCTTCCTTTAATCCACATGCACGTGATGTTTAAAACTACAACATTGTAGAAGATCTTGTGCAAGCACCCTCTGCAATGTCAGCTCTCGAAGGCCTTCAAAGTTGTCCCTCTCAATGGAAGGCAATATTAAAGGCCATTGGTGTAATTGATCCCACAGATACGAATTTGATAATATTTGACTTGGAAGACCACATTCCAAGTCTACCTCCTCAGTTAGCATTTCAGATTCAAGTTGTTGTCGAGAACAAGAACATTTGTAGAACCGTTATTGACGAGGGTGCCTCGAAGTGTGTTATGTCAGTTACTTGTTGGAAAGCCATTGGCTCTCCTCCCCTCACCGAATCACATAATATAGTTAAGGCTTTCAATAGTTCTGGTTTTAAACCCTACGATGTTCTTCCCTCGCTGTCTATTACATTGGAAGGAAAATCGGTCAATGTCAAGGTCCAGGTCTTTGATGCGCCTCTTTACTATAACCTCTTACTTGGTAGTAGTCGGTTTGATTCCATGCATTCCATCATGTCAACCCTTTTCCGTATGTTACGTTTCCCACATCAAGGAAAAGTCATTATGGTTGACCAACTAGCCTTTTTCAATTATGATTCACGTACTAGCAATGTACCCTTTATCTCAAAGACACCTCCTGGGTACGAGAATGTCGGTGTGGGTCTTCTGAAAGATTCCACTTTAATGGGTACCTTCCCAATAACACCACTCGATATTCCACCTCCTTTTGTCACCTCCATCGACATGATTTCCACCTCTTTCCGCAAAATCCCTGCGTCTCATGACCCATGGATAGTACCTGATCCTAGTGATTATCTTCACTATGGTGAACAAATGCCTTTAAGTCCAATTGAATCCACTTCTCAAACCATTCAATCGGCAACCCATTCTACCCCTTCTCTCGATGATTCATCTCCCAATCCATTTCATGTGATATTTCCTACTGACGAGATGATCATGTCAGTCATGTCCATGGAAGACACCCCATGAGACGATGGACATCGTCATTCCATTCTCTTCCTAGAAAAACACACCATATAAAGTTACCAATGGATTTCGACTCCATCAACCGTTGTTGTTATTTCCTCTATTCTTGAGTCATCCCAGGACGTTCTATATGAAGGGAACCTAAGTAATATCCCACCCATCGTTCCTCTTGATGTATTCATTAAACCTGGAATCGTCGAAAATGTTCACATCGGAGCCTCATGTTCCGTTGATGAGGTCGTCACTTATAAAGACATTTTCAAGAATTTTGTGACGTTTTTTCTTGGAGCTATGAAGAGATGTCAGGTATTGACCCCGATATTGTTGTGCATGAAATTAAGACCTACCCAAATGCTAAACCTGTCTGACAGAGACTTTGCCTAGTCCACCCTCGTAAATCCATTGCTATCAAGCTCGAAGTTGAAAAACTTCCTAAGGCCGACTTTATCTATCTTGTGGCTTTAACCTATTGGGTCTCTAATCTCGTTCCATTCAATAAGAAACAAGGCACGATCTGTGTATGTGTAGATTATAGGGATATCAATAAAGCTTGTTGTAAGGACAATTATCCAACCCCCTTTGTTGACCAAATCGTCGACGATTGTGTCGGGAGAGAAATATTCTCCTTAATGGATGGCTTCTCCATCTATAATCAGATTAATATTTTGCTCATGGATCAACACAAGATTGCTTTCATTTGTCCTTGGGGTACCTTTGCCTACTAGAAACTTGCTTTTGGTTTGAAGAACACTCGTGCAACTTTTTAATGCGCTATGTATTATGCTTTTCATGATATTAAGCACATAGTATAGCCATATCTCGATGATCTACTGGTGCATTCCATGCGTCACCAAGATCACTCGACCCATCTCCGATCCATTTTCCTTTGTTGTCGTTACTATCATATACGTTTGAACCCACACAAATGTATTTTTTGTGTGGATTTCAACCAAATTATAGGTTTTATTGTGTCACTTCATGGAATTAGGGTAGATCCTTTGAAGGTTGATGCTATCCTTAATATTCCTCCTCCTTCCACACTACGCCAGCTTCAAAGTTTGCAAGGGAAGGCAAAATTTTTACATCGATTCATCCCAAATTACGTCGAGTTAACACAAGTTCTTACTTGACTATTAAAGAAAGGTTACAAGTTTGTATGGGATGATACCACTAGTAAATCCTTTGAAGCTTTAAAACTCACCCTAACCTGTACACCACTCCTTTTCCCACCCAATTATAGTCAACACTATTTCCTTTACCTTGCCGCTTTGGACTCCACCTTTGCCATGGTTTTAGTCCAAGAAGATGATTCACATGATTCACATGTAATTTATTATTTGAGTCGGAGTCTCATGACTACCGAAGACAAATACCTACATGTGGAGAAACTGGCCTTGGCAGTTGTTCAGGTTGTCCAACGTTTTCGTCAGTATATCTTATTATGTAAGACCATTGTCATTTATGATTGCAACCCTATGCAACATATCCTTACATGTGAATTGCTAGAGGCAAAGTACTCCAAATGGATAGTGATTCTCCAGGAGTTCGACTTAGAGTTTGAACACGCTAAGTCTAAGAAATCTTTGGTATTTTCCGAATTGATATGTGACATTCCCTCGACTGATAAAACAAATGTGGCAAAGGATTCCTTACCTGATGAATCCATTTTTTTTATCATTTCTAATGACGTTTGGTATGGAGATATTATCATTTATCTCCATAATCAAACTTTCTAGACCGACCTTTCTAGTACAGACCTTCGTCATATATGGTATCAATCCCATCAATACATAATTCTCAGTGACACTCTTTATCATCATGGTGTTGACTCCATTATCCAATGATGTCTCATCTATGATGAGGCTAAGAAATATTTGAATGACTGCCACTCTGGAGCATGTGGTGGCCATATGTCTAGGTATGCCACTGCCCAAAAGATATTACGAGCAGGGTACTTCTGGCCTTCTTTGTTTAAAAATTGTATTACTGTCATCCAGAAATGTCATGCTTGTCAAATGTATAATAACAAGATAAGATCTCATCCCGCTCCTTTACACCATGTAGTTTATGTTGGTCCTTTTGCAAAATGGGGCATTGACTTCATGACATGTAACCCTCACTCAGCCGGGGGGCATAGATACATCATCGTAGTTGTGGATTACTTCACTAAATGGGCCGAGGTGATGCCTACATTCGATAACACCAGGAAAACTGTAGCACTATTCATATTCAATCATATCATCACTCGATTTGGAAGCCCACAAGTTATTGTTACTAATCATAGTAGCCATTTTTGAAATTTCATGATGTCCGAGCTTACTGAAACATTGGGTCTTCGGCATGAAAACTCAACCCCCTATTATCCACATCCCAATGGCTAGGTTGAAGCAATAAATAAAGTTCTTATCACTATGCTTCAACGAATAATAGGAATTCACAAGACAAGTTGGCACACGATGTTGTTTTCAGCATTATGGGCCTATCGGACATCCGTGAAGACTGTCATGGGATTTATGCCTTTCCAATTAGTGTATGGTGTCGAAGCAATTCTATCAATTGAATGTGAGATACCATATTTGAAGCTAGTAGTTGAACTTCTCCCAAACACCTCTGCTGAAGAGGAAAGTCTATTGTACCTAATGCAATTAGATGAAACCCGTCGTGATGCCACCCTAGTTATTGAAGCTCAGAAAAAACGTGTCAAAGCCTAATATGACAAGCATGTCAAGACATGTTTTTTCTCTAAAGGCGATCTAGTTCTCCTCTACGAACAAGATCGTGATTTACTAGGGGCCAAAAAATTAGAGGCTATGTGGCGAGGCCCTTACATTGTCAAACGAGTGTTGGAGAATGGAGCTTATGAGTTAGTGGATTATGATGGAATTCCTTTGAGTGAACCCATAAATGGGCTTTACTTGAAGAAGTACTATGTTTAGATTGTCTTTGCATGAGTGCTTGTATTTTTATTGTATCATACTCTTGTGTTCTTTTTCGTTATTTGGTTTTGACCCCCAACTTCTTACCTTGCATTGTGCTTGGTTTCCAGATGTCGGTGTCTTCGCTACCCCATATTGGCTTCGTCGATGGTGCTATTCATAGTATTCAAAACCTAGCATCTGCTACTTGAACAATCTATGCACCCATGAATGAATTAATCAGTCTACATGGTGTTTGCCTCGATTATGCAACTACAATATTGCGAAGTATAGTGCAGTCATCGAATTGGTGACCGACGTTTCACTTGAAATCTGTCATCTTGTTGTACGACTTGATTCACATTTAGTGGTACTACAGTTGAGTAATGTCTATGCTATCCAAAGTTCTACTTTATTAAGGGTATATTTACGAATTCACCTCTTGGAATTTCATTTTGATTATATTGAATATCAACACATTCCTAGATGTCTAAATACATTAATAGATGCATTATCTAATTATGTGTTAGAAAAAAATTTGAGACATTTATAAATCCAATCACATTTTGTATATAAAGAAAGTAAGCTGGTAGAAGCCTAATGTATATATAACGATAAAAGTGTTTACAAAAAAGTGTTTTTGTCCGAAGACCAAAATTTCAAAATGTGAACCAAATGGATTCATATACAAAATAGCTTCACGGATGTTTCTCATGATAACACACAAGTTCCCGTGACACCCTATGGAGTAGTTGACTAAGAGAACCAGATAGGCCTACAGTATGTCGTTGATATCATCTTGGGATCTCATCGATAGAGATATCTGGGACATCCACTGTCAACCCCTCCAGGTTCTGCTTGATCACCTCGTAATCACCGGCATCCCATCCTGCTACCTCAGCTGCTTCCCCTCGTTTCTAGATGGCGGATGTACCTAGAGTCTGGTGCGGTCCTACATCTGCATTGTCAAAAGAGATTTTGATTAGTCATCAGATTAAAAACATAAAAAACATTTCATATTTCAAAATTTACAAAAACATTATAAAAACAAAAATGTGCTTCTTACCTAAGTTCCCCCATTGAGAATCCTCAGGTAGAACCAAGTCTGGGTTGCCTCTAAAATCCAAACCGGCATACGCATAGTCATCTATCATCAGTAGTTGAGGCCTCAACCAATCAAAGAACACATCTTTATATTTAATGATGGGGCCCACCACGTGTCGAGCCATGAGGTCACACCATATTTTCATCCTTGGATCCCATGCGGCCATCAGGTCCCACTCTACCTATAAGCTCAAGTGAGGAACCCTCTCGTGGAAGAAGGACACTAAAATGGAT
>JASDQU010685391.1:65807-83121 GCA_032191745.1 Picea mariana | reverse complement strand
TCTCACCTTAATTTTGGAAACTCATAAACTAACCTGCAAAATGAGAATAGGCAAAGGTTTATAGTTCCTCTAACTTTAGTTGAATCGGAAGTATGTCTAGGTTAATCCTAACTCCCTTAGTCATTCTAACAGAAATAAACTGATTGGTTTCGCTCAAGGAAAATCCCTGAAAGATATAAATAAGAATTTCCATGAAGCCAAAGATGTTTGAAGGCTAGAAGAGGATTAGTCCAAAGCAATTAAAGTGAGTTGATAGGCCTCTGTTATTAAATTTTAAGAATACATTTTCCCGAGTATATTACATACTGATTGATTGCCCCCACTCCATATTTAAAAAAAATATATATAGACAGATGGTGAAAGGAAATTCACTATTGATTTCCCCCATCTAGTCCAAAAGAGATGAAGAAAGGAAATTCATTATATGATTTCCCTCATCTCAGCATTTAAATGCTAGAAAACAGTGGAAGTTGTGAAAGTAAATTCAATGTGGGAAATCTGATAACTTCACCAGGGTACTGAACAGACTCGCTGGTAGTGAAGAAATGTCTACATATCTGATAGGTTGTTATACATGAATTACAAGATGCTCTGGTACTATTCCTCTTTCAAATGGATCTACATTATAAGATTATGGGATCCCCTAATTTGAAACATTGGAATTACTTTACCTTGATGCGAACATAATTAGATAAAACCTGCTAGAATGGTTAATTTTGTTTCGATTATCTTACACAAATCTGAGGTCGATTTTAGAGAAGGAAATCTATTTTGATCCTAACTCGAGATCACCGGATGTTTTAGTTTTGAAGAGTTTTCAAAGTTAAGGTTGAAGTCTTGAAGTCTTGCTTCAATTTTTCTCCAAAATGTGTTTCTCATAGATGCATTAATGACTCCATTTACCCAACGAAGGCACTTGGTATACATGTTCTTCTTATCCCGCAAGGAGACGAGATCCCTAGATGGAGCCTATGTTGAAACAAAGTTTATTATTTCTTCTTTTAACTTTAAACTCAATTTTTCTTTGGTTATGGAGCTGCCCTTAGTTCTAAAAAGTCTCTCAAGAGTTTCAGGTTTCAGGGTTCAGCTATTCACGAAGTATGATTTTTAAATAACAACTCCAAAGTCCCGATACCGAAGTCTCGAAAAGTACTTTGTTTAAAAGAAATTAAAATGAAATAAAGGGAATAATTAAAAACGTTTAACGACTTTCTAAGCTTTTCATATTTTCTTTTTCAGCCATCTCAACTTAAACAATAGTTCCAAGTCCTGATGCACTTTTTGACGAAATCCCTTTTTAATCATGATTAATTAAATTTTCAACATACTTAACAAATTGTTAATCAGTCGCATTTCAGAAAATCAAAGAGTTATCATTCTTTCGCACTCAAAAAACCTCGAATCCCTAAATCCCGAAAGTATTAGGCGCTTAAGAATAATTAGCTTAACATTAAAACAAGGTTAATGATATTAAATGACTTTTTGCATTTCTCTATTCGGGAGTTTTCAAAGACATTCCTTTTGAAATCCCAGTTTTGAATCGTCGATATCTGGCAGCACTTATTATAAATTAGTGAAATATCTTATAGTGTAAGACGCGTATCTCTAGACGTACTCTCCTCATTAAGGTGAATGAATTTATTGGCCGTAGAAAGAACAGTCTAATTAAGGTAGGATAAAAGCGAATAAAGGTTTCTAATTCAAATTTCTTTCTCACTTTCAACAAATTAGCAATTGGTATCTGAGAAAACTTGCACCTTCTTCTCTGTAACAGCTACTCGCTTCTTATCATAGGTATCATGACACCCAGAAAAATGCATAAAAAGAATGATGACGCCGGTGAAAGCTCTGGTTCGAATTCAGATGTATATCTAATACTACACCACATGATGTAGATTCAATTCGGTCCTGGATGCAGATTTTTGAAATATTGGAGCATGAGGTTAGGAATTGCCATGACGATTTTGGAAACGAAAAGACTAAAAATAAAATCAGAGATATAGCAAAGGTCGAGCTCCGTAAAATAGCTGCACGGCCAAAACTTATGCCATACAATGACATGATAAACTGGGCTCTGATGAACACCGATGTGAAGACTAGGAGTTTCATGAACCATCATAAGTTCGTCGCCAGCTTGTTCAGACCAGAACATATTCAAGTAATGTACAAGCTATCCCCCATTTCTAAATAAATTTATAATGTTGTTTTCGTAGAAGAATTTCAAAGAAAAGAGTGTATAGAATTTGACGAAACATATTCAGATATAATCAAAGAATGGTGGGGAATCCCAAAAAAAATTAGAGCTAATACCCATGGCATTTATGCCACAACATCATTAAATGAATAAATGGTTTATATAGCAATGATGTTATGTAGACTGTTTGGGAGGAAAAGCCCTACCCATTTCCCCATGGAATGGGTGCCAATTATACACGAGGTGTTACACTTTCAACTGGGATAAGATTTTATCAAATAATCTAACCAAGGAGATTGCAGAGTACCAAACGACAAAGTCAAAGGGACAGCCTACATCTTTTTATATGTATGAATATATTATGGATGTTATTTGTTATATGACCCCTTTCCCTTTGATGAATTGGAACTAGAATTCAACTTGTGTAGAACCCATCCATATCTATCATTCTCAACTATAGGAAGAAAAAGAAAACAATTTCTTTTACGAAATCTGTCACTACGTAGTGATACCTATGTACCAAATATTGTATGGATACCCACCCCCTCGGATTTCATAGAAAATCATGGGAAATCTCAAGACAGTTGTAGATTGGTTTATCGAAGAGAACTTCTCTTATGTCAGAGTCTTCGGATGTTCAATTCCCCCTCATGCTCTCCCTAAATTTATCCTTGACAGACTGGTGTGCAGAGAAGTGGCATACCAGATAATAATAGGAGGCATTGGTACATAGTTAAAAGCATCTCAGAAGAAATTCTGGCTAGTTTTTCCTGTACAGATTGGTAATTTTTCATTTCTTAATCTTGGCCATTCTAAAGTGGAAGCCGCAGCATTAGAAGACATTAAACTTGTAGATCTTGAACTCAGAAAGAACAACCCATACCAAATTGTGGGAAATCATCTAGCTCATTGCAACATGAAAACGTTTGAGCATGAAGACTCCCCCTATGATGACATTTTCAAAGGATCCAGAGCATATGAGGAGATATTAGAGAGAGTCCAGGCGTTACCCCCTAACCTGCAGACCAACTTTCTTTCTTTCTAGAAGCACGGACGAAGCGGGTTTCCAAAAATAATACAAGGGGAATCAATAACCTCTCCTTCAGAACAAGAAGAGATACCTCCAAGTTTTGAATCAAAATCTCAAGATAAAAGGACTACAGAGGAGCACCCAAAGAATCTTGAAAAGTCTCCACAAAGATCAGAAACTTCGCAGACTGAGCATCCGGGGTCTGAAACAAATTCCAAATCCAAGACTCCTTTAAAATCAGATCAAACAATTCCTCCTTCATCATCAACTATTCCTGTCGATAGTCCCAAAACAGCAGAAGGAACACAACTCATCGATTTTGGCATCCCTATTACATCATTGACTCCTTTAAAGTCAACTTTTGGGACTCCCCATCTGGAAATTATATATGTAAGTGACCTTGCTCCAATCTCTAGAGAAGAGATACCTTCCTCTAACTACTTTTTCAGTAAGAAGAGGAAAGTTGTAGTGAAAAAGGAAATGCATTTGAAAGAAGGCACAATGGTAAAAAAACATAGAGTTCTCGTAGATGGACAGAACCTAGAAGAGGAAGATTTTTCCACAGAGGTAGCAGGCTCTATGGGATCTTTAGCAACGACTAAATTATTTTTAGTTGACAATTTGAAAAACAAGGTTGAAGCAGAAGAATCATATGATAGCCCAATTGCAAAGTCAAATAAGGAACTCAGAGAGTAGTATCATAGAGGAGATAAACAAAGGAATGGAACAAGCCAGAGATGCTGACAAAGAGGAGATTCAACTACTCAACTCTAGTTTAGATGAGATGTATAAGAAGATGCAAGCCATTCAAGGGAAGGTCATCCAGTAGGAAGAATTAGCGAGGCAGTTGCAGGATAGGTTGAATTCAATTCAAAATCAGGTGATAGATTTAAAAGTTTTTCAAGCCCAGGCACTGAAGGTGCATATGAAGATAGAAGAAGAGAAACAAAGATTGATTTCTAAAGTAGAGGTTATTCATAACTATTTCCAAGAAGTAAGTCAATTTTTTGATAACATTGTTTTCAAAGAAAAAGAGTCTAAAGCAGCCTGGGCTACTTTTCAAAAGGCAGTTGTATTTTCGGAAAACGAAGAGGTATCAAAAACTCCAAGGCTTTCTGTCACAGAGTAGATCAGAGGTGATATCATGCTTAAAGTATGAGAGGCCAACATATCTGAAAGAAAGAAAATGGCCAAGGAAGTCAAGGATGGTTGCGAAGAGACCTTCAATTTGCTAGATAAAGAATCATTAGGCATTGGAAAAGACAATTGTCCTGGGCTACTAGGACAGATCAATATTGTAAGACATCAACTGAAACTCAAAGAGAACTTGAATGAAATTCAGATTGAAATTTCACAATTAAAAGAGATTGATGTTTCCCAAATAGACAAGTGGTTGGTGAAGCCAAATTTAAAATCGAAATCAGTTAAGTTTGCTAAAAAAGGGATTGAAGACCGATTTCTGAAAATTCAGAGGAAAATTTATCTGTTCGAGGCAAGGGATATACCAGAGCCTCCTAGATTTTTAGTGCATTTTATAGAAAAATGTATTGAATGTCTCAAACCAAAAGAAGGAGATATTTCAAAGAATCAATGAAGTAAATAGTAGGCTCATATTATCAAGATGATAGAGAAATAAAAGATAACCATGCAAACGGTTCAAGTTTGCATTTTTGTAACTGTTAGCCCCTAGGAGTTAGGAAATCACCAACCGTCAAGAATTGGTGACTTTGTATAAATATAATTTCATAAGACTGAGAAAAGGCTTTTTTGCGTTCGATTGTACTAGAGAAGTTTTCTTCATTTACAGTGATTAATGAGAATACAAAACAGAGATTCCAGATTCTCTCCACCCTAAGTTATGTGTTCCTATTTACTTTCATTTTCAACATGTTTCCTTTATATATATTTGATGAATGTTTAACTGCAATTTAGTACAACATCTATTGTGGTTAAGAGTTATTTGGTTATCTAATTATTTACAGTTTTTCCTCTGTGCTTGCTATTAGCAGGCTCAAGACCTGTGGATTATTTAGATTACTATATTTGTATGCTTCATTAGAGATCTCATCTTTCTTATTCTCCTGTTGCAAAGTGAGATTCCTCCATGATTGATGCCTCACATTGTTTAAACAGCTTTATGTTTTTCTCACATCACTTTCATGATTTTTGAATTTGACTCAGGAACGCAAAACGACCTCTGAAACTATTATATTATTAATTTAAGTTTGGGAACTTTTCTCTTATAATATGAAACAGAAATAGAAAACCTTGAAAACAAAGTAATAGATTTTTTAACCTTTATCCCTTGTGATTGTACATGTTGCAAGACAACCCAATATAGAACCCAACCTTTCAGATCAAACTAACATTTCTTTAAACTTATTTAACACTATCTTACAAACAACAAACACCCGGGTTGAATTAGAGCATTCATGGGCAACAATTGAATGAGATATAAGCATACAGGAACACTGGGAAGATAGACATAGATAGTTAAGAAACCAGCCGTAGATTTTCTTTTTAGTAACTGACACATTTTATAACTTAACTCTCTCTACCTTTTTCAGATGCCTAGACTTTATATAACTTAACTCTCTCTAAGTATAAACTATGGAACAACATGCATGATCCCTATCACTGCCCCCTGATGCAGAGGTATCAAATAGTACCGAAGAAAAGATTTTGTAACTTTTGTAACTCGATTGGACATGAAGACAAGGACTATAGAACCTTGGAGATGATGAAAGAAAGGATTGCAGATACATACAGTGTGCGGGATGAACATGTAACAGGACAATCTGCGTAGCAGCCACAATATAAAAATGCACAACAACCACAGTATAATCCCACACATTATTTTCAAGCACAATCATAGTATAACAATGCGCAACAGTTTAGAGCACCACTACAATAGTACGCAATACCACCACAGTATAATAACACACAGCCAAAGTATAATCAAGGACCTTAGTATAATACACCGCGCAGAGATAATCAAGGAAACAAAGGATGCTTCAGAGGAGGAGGTTGTGGAGGTAGAGGCTTTAGAGGAGTTCGAGGACCGATTGTTCGCCATAATTGTCAGAAACCAAGGCACTATGCAAGATACTTCCCACAGCCACCCACAACATGTATGTATTGTCGCGCAACTAACCATGAAACAAAAGATTGTCCAACACTCTTGATAAAAATACAGGATAAGAGGAACTAGACCAATCAAAACGTGTAATGGATTGTTGTGGAAAATAAAGAAGATGATGGTAAGAAGATCATCATAGTTACTAGAGGTGGAGCAAAGACAAGAGAAGATGAAGCCAAGAAGGATCAGGACCAGTGCTAGTGGGTAAGGAAGAACACTGTGCCTGGACATAAGTTTGATGCATGCAAATAAAAAGAGATATTCAAAGAGGTTAAATAGGAGATTCTAAAAGAAACAATTGTGTCTACTTCAGGAACTAAGCTAGTAGAAGAAATTCTAGTCTATGGAATGCCTCCATTATTTGATCATACTAACTAAGAACACTCTTCATAGAAATTAAATAACTTAAGAAAAATTTTGGGATCATGTCTAAAATTGTTGAATGATAGAAATCATTTGCAAGTACTACATAGTTTGCTAGAAAAGTGTCATCTTGGGGAATAAGGGGTAAAGACAATGAATCGGGTCTAGGAGAAGAGAAGAACAAGCAGAGAATTCAGATTGAATGCAAACATAGGAGATTTCAACATGGGGATATCATCCTAGCCTTAGGGTCTAAAGTCAATGTTATTCCTAAGAAGACTTGGGAAGTTATGGGATAACCCCAATTAGGGTATTTGCCTATTCAATTGAAGTTGGAAAATCAACATAGAGTGGTTCCAATTGGTAGGTTGAAGGGGATTCCAATAGATCTATATGGTCTGTGCACCATAACAGACTTTGAAGTCATTGAGATAGTGGACAACACTTCGCCATATCCAACATTGTTGGGTTTGGATTGGGATTTTGATAACTAGACTATTATCAACTTGAAGACAAGAAAGATGATCTTTGAATCACGATAATACATAGTTATTGCCAAATTATATCCCTCAGAAGGAGGAAGGTATGTGGAACCTGTGACAAACAATATTCTTACAAAAGATTTGAATCAGTTGTATAGAACTACCACACGCAAATATGGTTATATAAACCCAAATGAAGATGGCATGCTCAGTTGGAGGAGTATTAGTTCTTGTCTTTCAAACTATGAAACATTTCTGGAAAAATGGAAACAACGACTACATGAATTATGTACCATGAGATGACCAGAATGATGCACGGGATGAGATGGAATGGCTCATGGGTAAGAGAGCCTCCTACTTTTTATGGTATGAATGACTTAGAAGAGTTTTTGACGAAATTTGAACTAGAAGAAGTAGAAAGTCGAAGATTACCAACATTATATATTGCTTTGAAAGATACACCTTCATGTTGGTGGGGTACACACAAGGAAAAGATTAAAAATTAGTTCAGTGTAAAAGGTTATTGTGAATTAGATTCGACATAGAGCAGGAGCATAGATATGAGGAGAAATATGAGGGATTTGGAAAACCACAAGAACATGTATATAGGTGCATGGTTTAATGGAGATTAGTACCTATGGAAGAATGGCCACACCATTTTATTCACACATTAGAAGGCATTCCAACGAACTGGTACATAGAACAGGAACAACGTAGAGAAACTACAAACTGGGAAGAGATACAACAAAATTTTGTAGTTACATTTTCCTTTGAACATGAAAGTCCATAAATAGATATAGCATTGAAGGTGGTAAGAGACAAAATATTTGAAGAACCAGAATTTGAAGTAGTCCCAACATATTAGAACCAACATAGACAGACTATCAGACAACTATTACCCAATTATCATGTTGCAGAAGAATAAGATATAGCAGAATATAATCCACACAATATACATATCCCATAAGTGGAAGGTGAAAGGGAGGTAGAAGGTCCCAAGCTAGATTCATAGTATTATGCTGCACCATTAAAGATTAAGAAGGTAAACATTGGAACTACAGAAAACATAAATATGGAAAGTATTGGGGATTATTGGGACAATCAGAGAGTAGAAAGGATCACAAAATTATTGTGCGAGTACAACGATTTATTTCTAGAAACATTCTTAGAGCTGAAGGGACTAGCGAGGGAGTTAGGAGAGATGAACATCCCCTTGAAACTAAAATCCATACCTATCAGAAAGAGACTTATAGATTAAATCCAATATACAAAGAGAAAGTGAAGGCAGAAATTGACAAAATGCTAGAAGTTGGTGTTATAGAACCTATGGAAGAATCAGAATGGATTAGTCCTATGGTGGTGCAACAAAATAAGCAAGGAGGAATAAGGATTTGTGTAGCTTTGAGAAAATTGAATGATTCTTTCCTACATGATCCTTTTCCTACCCCATTTATAGATGATTTTTTGGAGAATGTAGGGGGTCAAGAAGCTTATTCTTTTACAGATGGATTCTCAGGATATCATCAGATTAGGATAGAACTAGAAGCTAGACACAAGACTTCATTTTTTACAGAATGGGGATCATTTTAGTATATAGTTATGTCAATTAGAATGAAGAATGAACCAACCATTTCTTCAAGAGTAGTAGTAGTAGTAGCATTTAAGGAATTTATTCACAAGTTTTTAGAAGTTTACTTGGATGATTTGACAGTGTTCAGTTTGTTGAAGGATCATGTTGAAGTATTAAGGTTGATCTTGGATAGATGAAGAAAGTGTTATCTATTGAAATGAATATTAAGAAATGTGTTTTCAGCGCACCTTTTGATATTTTGTTAGGACATGTGGTGTGTAAAAAAGGTTTGTTGGTTGATCCTGCTAAAATTATTATCATAGTTAACTTACCACCACCAAAGTCAGTGCACCAATTGAAGAGTACACTTGGTCATACAGGATATTACAGGAATTTCAGAAGGGGATATGCACAGATTACTATGCCAATGGAGAAGTTGTTGAAGAAAGACACTAAGTATCAATGAGATGATGAATTCCAACAAAGTTTGGATATTTTGAAGGAGAAGATGGTTATTGCACCGATTTTAGTGTTTCCATATTGGGAAAAAGAATTTCATGTGCATGTGGATGTTTCTGCAATAGCATTACAAGAAATATTGACACAAATAGGAGAAGGTGATATAGATCACCCTATAGCGTTTTCCAGTAGAAAGTTATCAAATTTGGAACAAAACTATAACACTAGAGAAAGAGAAGGATTAGCTATGGTGTATTCTTTGCAGAAATACAAACATTACTTATTAGGGAAACATTTCAAGATGTTTACAAATCATTCTTCTCTAAGATATTTAGTCAATAAGCGAGCGTTGCATGGAATTTTATGCATATGGCTACTTTTATTCCAAGAATTTGATTTTGAAGTTGTGGTGAATCTTGGAAGATTGAATGCGGGGCCATATCACTTATCGAGGATAACTAATGGAGAAGAACCCAGTAACTTGGAAGACAAATTTTCAGATGCACAATTTTTTTCAGTACATATAGTTGATGAGTATTTTGTTGACATTATTGAGTTTTTGAGTATAGGATTTGCACCAAGAGAATTTAATACTGCACAGAAGAAAAATTTGGTGGTCAGAGCTCCAGACTATCAATTGATTGCAGGTCATTTATACAAACTTGGAGTAGATAGCATCCTAAGGAGATGTGTGATGGGGCATGAAAGGCCTATCATCTTAGCAAAGGAACATGAAGTGATTGCTGGAGAACACTATCCAGGAAAAGCTACCAAAAAAAGGTATTGCGCACAAGATTATGGTGGGCAAAATTTCATAAGGATTCAAAGGAATATTGTCAGAAGTGTGATGTCTGTCAGAGAGTTGGGAAGCCATCCAGGAGGGATGAGATTCCATTGAGACCTCAGGTTACCTTTAAAGTATTTGATAAGTGGGCAATATAATTTGTAGGTCCAATTAATCCACCAACAAGAAGATCAAGAGCTAGACATATTATTACAATGACAGAATACTTGACCAGATGGGTTGAGGAAACACCAGTAAAATATTGCAGTGTAGAGACTGTAGCACACTTGTTATTTGAACAGGTAGTGACAAGGTTTGGATACCCAAGAATATTGATGAGTGATCAGTTGACTCCTTTTATTAACAATACAATTGAGGCAATGCTTGAAGAGTTTAAAATACATAACCAGAAGAACACTCCTTATCACCCTCAAGAAAATGGAAGAGTGGAAGCCTTTAACAAGATTTTGGAGAATTCCTTAACAAATATTTGTAATATGAACATAGATGATTGGGATTTGAAGGTACCAGCAATACTATGGGCTTATAGGACTACATGCCAGAAACTAACAGGACAAACACCCTTTAGATTGGTGTATGGAAAGGAAGCAGTAATTCCCTTAGATTAATTGATACCAAGTATGTGCATTGCAACAATCACATATATGACAGAAAGGGGTGCAGTGCAGAAAAAATTGGCTTAGTTGATGGAATTAGAAGAGGAAATAATCATAATAGGTTTCCATCAAGATGTATAGAAAGCAAAGGACAAATCATGGCATGATAGACATATCAAGAAGAAGAATTTTAAGGAAGGATATATGTTTCTCCTTTATGAAAATAAGTATTTGCAGCACCTAGGGAAGCTTAGAATGCATTGGCTACGACCATATCAGATAAAGTTTGTCACAGATGGAGGTGTTGTACAACTACAAGAATTAGAAGGCAAGGAAATCCAAGGACGATTGAATGGTAGTCGACTAAAACTGTATAGGGACAATCGACCCACTAACCCTTAGTATTTGTAGCACAAAAAGTAGACTTGTACATATTGTAAATAGTAGGAGTTAAAAGAAGAAAAATGAAGAAAAAACTAGAAAAACGAAGAAAAAACTAAAAATAAGTAGATAGTGCACAACATAAAGAGAGTCAGGGCGACGAGAAATGAAGATACTGTGCACAGGAAAAATAAAATAGAGGATAAACACCACACCAAAGAAAGGAAAACACAACTCATGGGGAAAATGGAAAAAGACCAAAAAAGGAAAGCAATGACTGAGAAATTGAAAAAGGACGAAAACATTAATAA
Source organism: Picea mariana (assembly GCA_032191745.1). Classification (NCBI taxonomy): domain Eukaryota; kingdom Viridiplantae; phylum Streptophyta; class Pinopsida; order Pinales; family Pinaceae; genus Picea; species Picea mariana. The sequence continues at coordinate 71,791 of JASDQU010685391.1, read as the reverse complement.
CCACAACTATAAAAAGGGAAAATCTCGAAAAATTTCAACACTAAGTGATTTTTTAGCAACACAGAATTTAAGTGAGTAAGAAGAGGGTAATTGAGCAATAGATACAATAATTCATGTGCAAACCAAGAAAGATGGCACCTCCCAATGTTGGCGGTCTCAGACGATTCACAAGAGTGACCCGACAGACATGGAAGAAAAAGGAAAGATTAACAAAACCAAAAAATATCATGGAGGTGGAGAATGTTAGAACAACGGAGGCTAAATCCATCAGTCTAGAAAGGGTAGAAGAAGAAAAATCAGCCGCAGAAGAGATGGAAGTGGATCAAAGCATAGGACAACAAAAATTGGAAAACCCTAATGGCGGGTAAAACCCTAATTCAGAAACCTCTGCAGGAGTGGAGGAGACGGAAAAACAGAGTGAGGGGACCCTAAAACAGGAGTTTGTCACAGAATAAGTCCTGGTCGAAGACATTACAAGCTAGCAAGAAACAAAGGGCAAAGAAGAAGAAAAAGTTGAGAAAGAACTTGCAGAATAAAACCCAGCCGCAGGTCAGAAAAGGAAAACACCAGGAACTCCAAGAAAACAAACCTTAGTGGAGATCATGCTACCTCATATCCCAAACGTTGTAATTTTAGTTGAAGATATGCTAGGAAAAGTGGAAAAATTGAAGTATGCAGATCATGATGTAACAGACACAACAAAGTTTCTGACCTTGCACAAGAAATCTATTTAGAGAACAAGGAGGAGGTAGGACCCTCAAGAAATCCAAATTTGGAGCTCGTGTTGTGGATCATAGGATTATATAATTCGGGTATTATGAATTTTCTAGAAATACCTCATTTCGGGCGCGACAAGGACGTGGGAAACTATGTGAAACAACTTTTGGCAAGGGTACATGAAGATATCATGTGGATGGATAGGCCGGTCCATATAGATGTAGAAATCATAGAAAAAATCACAGGGTTTGCAACCAACAACATAAAACCAGAGGATTACTTGGAGAACAAAGAAAGGGACAAGGAGATTGCAGAAGAGTTTAAAGCAAAGTTCAAGATAGACAGGGGAAATAGGGGCATAGTGATAAAGGACATCAATGATCCTGTGACGAGGTTTTCCACGAACCTTATCGCCTGTAAAATATTGAGGAAGTGTAGAAAGGAAGAGTCCCCAACAGGAGTCATAGAAACAGCTACGTAGTGCACAAAGGGTATAATATTAAGTTGGGCGCCCTATTTCTTGAACCAATTTTTGATAGACTGCAGGGATGCACAGGATAATGGGACAAAATTCCATTACTCTTGGCTATTGATATTGGTATCATTGGTAGGCTGGAAGGTACCCAAATTCACATCCTCTCTTGACAAAAGAGGGAAATGTCACGCAACGTGATATACAACCATTTGAAACGAAAAAGACACTAAGAACAAACAGGCGAACAATGCAATGTTTGCAATGTTCCTAAAAGATATGCAACATAAGACAATTAACATGTGGAGAATCCCAATTGAAGTAGTCAAGGAAAACGAAGGAATTGCTAACTTTAAGGCTTCAAGACACCACATGTGGATTTAAGCCAGAAGAGATCCAAAGAAGAAGTGGCTAGAAATGAGGTACTTCACAACGCGAGAGGAATTAGAATGCATAGTGAAGGACTGTCCTGCGCAGTGGAAATTTCTAGTAACACACAAGAAAGGGACAAAACCTAAGGAACAAGAAGAAGCAGGTCCATAAAGGAAGAAATTCAATCCAACAGACAATACAAGGAAGGTTTCAGAGTGTAGTCAAACCTCAGGGAGTAGCGCAACAGTTAAGAAGACAAGGAAGAAAGACACCATGTCAAGGGAAGAAGTGAAAGGAGATGAAGAGAAGGTAAAGGGAGATAGCTCTCGTAAAAAGGAGGTACAGGATCATGAAACATTAAAGAATAAAATTGAGGCGTAGACCTCAACCCCAACCAAGAAGAGGACTGGAACATAGGAGGGATAAATAAGGAAGAAAATGAAGTACCACAAAGGGAAAAGGAAGCAGTGCACTAGGAAAGAAGGAATATCAGTGTAAGGAACAATTGGATTGAATACCAACCACACGAAAGGCAGTTAAAAGTGGGCAAGTGGAGTCCACTTACGGTTAGGGTTTTTGTCAATGTAAGGGTTTTTACCCACATTTTATATTATAAATAGAAGATGTATGAGGTAGATTGAGATATCATCATCTATCTTTGGTGTCCTTTATGAGAGAGAGAACTTACTTTTGAATAACTTTTTTGAGTTTGATATTTTTCATTGTTGAGAGCTACGGAGCTTAGATGGAGTCAATGTTGAGATGTAACTGAGGGTTAGGTTGCAAGTTGTGTATCTTGGTGTGACATTGGTTAGCCTCATGTGCACTATGCTTAAACATATGATGTAATGCGTGTAACACTAATTTGATGAAGAATAAAGAAATAAGCAGAAGATTTGTGTGGACATATCCCAAGTGGGGTGAACCACGATAAAATGGTGTATTCGGTAAAATGGTGTATTTATGTGTGATGTATTATTTTTATATGATTTATATGACCGAATGGTTGGTTGAATGCATTAGTTAGGGTTTATTTACAATGCACACTATTATGATAAATGTTGTTGAATGGATAAAATGATAGATTTGATGAATGTTATGATAAGGATGCATGTTTTTTTTTGTAAATAAAAAAGTGTTATTTCCTCATAAAACAATTGTGATTGTACATATCAAATAATGTTCTAGGGCCTGCCACCTATTCCTCCAAACTAGTGGAAACCAAAATAGATGGCACCCTGTTGTTTTGGTTGGCAAAAAAAGAAAAAGCCACCACCTATTCCTCCAAACATTTGGAAACCAGAACAAGTGGCAGAAGAGTATTGACACAGATTTGTCTAAACATGCATCAAAATGTATGGATAGAACATGGCCATAAAATCTAGATAGAGCACAAAATAAGAAAACCGATCAGGAGCACAAAAAATCCCTGTTTTTTGGCAGAGGAGGTGCAGAGAGCCTAAGAGATTTAAACATTAAAATATCTATTAAAACCTACTATCCTTAGTGTTGCCATGAGGAGTGAAGATGTGAAGTTACACGCAGGTTGAGAAACCTTGTTGACTTTGTGTTCACGATAACACATAGAATAGGATTTCAAGTCTGTTGTTGAGAAGAGTGTGCCTATGGAGCTGCTCCATCATGTCCCTCTGCATCTCAAAGATGAGCACCAGATGTTATGGTGCCAAGAAGCAAAGTGAATGTGAATCTTGGGCCATGGATGAGGTGGGCAGTGGAGGCTCAACTGGGCGGTCAACTAAAGGAATTTATTCTTGGATTATACAAGTCGCCCCCTCCATGGATTCTATTGTAGCAATTGCAGGGAGATTGGTGCAGAGTCGGTCTTGGGGGTCTGTAACTGTGTAGAGGAGGGAATCATACGACACTATAATTGGTTCCTATGGAATTTCCTCCTCTACATAAGCCATTGGAGGTGAATTTGGCTCCTTATTCCCTCAAATTAATGCAATCGAAGAATCTTGGGCAAGCTTGCGGAGGCGTCTCTGCTTGGATGCATAGAAATACCAAGAAGAACCCCTCTTTGGATTTCCACACTCTCGAGGCATGGAAAATAAGGAAAACCAGATGAAACTTGGCAGAAGAGCACACATAGTTGGGAGATTGAAATGAGAGAAGCACAAATGCAAAAAATGAACCGAGTGGAACAAGCCATAACAAACTTGGATGAAATGGAGGAGCGCCAGGGAAGATGACGTGACCTTGCACATGCCTCCCATACCCATAATCATCCATCCGCCATGGCGCACTGAGAGCTCCATTAAACCTATGCGAGGGAACTGTACAACTTGCCCAGGAGCATGAGGAATGTTGTCCTCCATCCAAGAATTGAAGGCAAGGATGGTGACAAGCCTCATAAATGGATTGGGTTTCATGCTATCTACGTGACATCCCATCTAGAGGGATAAGGATGCATGCTAAAATAGAATAACAATAGTAAAAATAACATCCCCAATTCCTTCCATGACTATAGAAATCCACATCCTGCAATCACCCATAAACCATCTCGGGTGAGACTGCGATGTGCACTCTATGCGCAGTGTAGTCTTCTGGTTTACTAGAAGGGCCAATGGTGAAAATGGTTTTGTTGGAGAACTAAGGTAGAACTCAGGTCACCCCATACACCCAACACTGACTCTGTTCATATACCTTTAAACCTAACTCTAAACTTTTTGATGCACATAAATGCTATTGAAAATAATTTTGATAACCAAAAGCACATGATTTCGACAAAAATAAAGAAGATAATTTTTTAAAGAATTTAAATAATGAACTAAATCTCCTATCAAATAAGAACAATTTTGAAGACATATATCATAATTTTATGAAAATCCTCTCTACTTCCATTAACAAGTTCTCTATCAAGGTGTTGTGCAAAAGAAAAATAGAACAACCAATCCTTGGTATGATAAAGAATGTAAGTTTTCTAGAAAAACTATCAGGGATTATTCTAGTGAGTCCTTTAAATATGACGAGATAAATAGATACAAATCCCTAATTAAAATGAAAAAAAAAGGTACCATAAAATAGAAAGCAAGAGAAACTTTTTCACATGTTAGATCCTAAGAAATTTTGGAGGAAAATTATGACTTGTAAAACTAAATAAAATCATATGATTCTATTGAGGGACTATAATTCCTACCTTAAAAGTCTTTACAAATCCCATAATGTCAAGGACAACATTTAAACCATTTATATCTAGAGGAATAAGTTTTTTCAATAGAAGACATAGATCGGGGTTAAGTGAGTTGTAAAAGGGAAAGATAAGGACATCGAAGTATACCAAGAATAAATCTTAAAAATTGGAGGGCCTATTCTCATCCCTCACATCCATAAGCTCTTCAATTTAGCAATCAAGTAGGGCTTCCTTAAACCCTAGACTCAAAGTCTAATTATGCCTATTTTTGAAAATGGGGATAAAAAAAATCCCTCTAATTATATATCACCATTACGATTAGCCGCATTTTAGCCAAGTTATATGGAATTGTTTTGGAAAATAAGATCAACGTATGGCTAGAAAACCACATAAAAAGAATTAAATGCTAGGTACGATTTTGGGGCTATCATTCAACTGTAGACTACATTGTTATGTTTAGAATCATTTTGGAGGAGTGTCACAATAATAAAACCAATCTCCTATGTTTTTTCATTGACTTTAGAAAATCTTTTGACATAGTTCCCAAGAATAACCTTTGGAATAGGTTAAAAGAGCTAAAAGTTCCTTTGAGTAGAGAGTTGTTGTGATAAATTTGTATGGATATGTTATTGCCAAATTTAGGAACACTAAGGGATGGTTGGAAGAAATTAATTGTAATATAGGAGTTAAGTAAGTTTTCCCCTGTCTGTACCATTTTTGGCATATATACATTAACAAGTTAGAGGGTTGTTTGGAAGAAGTAGGTTGTGTCGTATTAACTCTCATTGGTATAGTAATGATCCTTCTTATTTACAATGATAATATTGTTCTTATGGTGAGGACTCCATACAATCTCGATAAGAAACTAAAATTCCTCAAGGAGTTTTTCTCTAATACGAGTATGAATGTTAACACAAAGAAAATGAATGTTATGATAATTAAAACAAAAAAGGTCACTTACGCTAATTTCATATATGAAAACAATAAATTGCAGGAGGGGACTTCATACAAATATCTAAGAATTCATCTTCATCATGAGCTTAATTGTAACTATAGCACTGAGAATGTTAAGAACCAAATATCAATATAGCATAGAAAATCCTCAGAAAAAGTACTCAACGCCTTGAAAAAGAGATAATTTCATATAATAAGCCTCTTCGAGGGGGAAACCTCCTTTTACCCCACTTAAATGTTCAAGTACAAGATGATTCAAAATGAAAATGTCTCCTTGGTATATATAGGAGACTAGGAGGTATAATTACAACTAAT
>JASDQU010685391.1:50919-62579 GCA_032191745.1 Picea mariana | reverse complement strand
AGTATCTAAAAAAGAAAACAATAATTGATTGGTTTAGGGAAGGGAGAAAGAATTTGGAAGGGATTTCAAACTGTTGGAGAGTACTAACTGCTTCATTGAATATAATCACTAATTGGCTTGCATGGAAGCCAGGGAATGGATGGGATATTAGGATAGGAGAGGATCCGATGATTGGGACACAATCTTTTTATTAATTGTCAAAGAATTTAATAAGTACTCTACACTCAAATGATATAAAATTTCTAGCACAGGTAGGATCTTTAGCTAATGAAGATCAAAATATTTCAAGATGGAAAAGTGTAGAGATTCTTGGACTAGCTGGAGAACAGAATGAGGAATGGGATTTTTATGTACAGGGCTTAGTTTGGACTGGTATTGAATTAAATGTTGACAATGATACTTTAATTTGGTCTTGGAATACTAAAGGAGGTCAAGTCAATGCAAAACGGGCCTATGAAGTTCAATGTTTAGATGACCATAAGGTCATTTCAAATTAGTGGTATTTAGATCTTTGGAATTGACAGATGCCTATGAAAGTTAAATTATTTTGTTGGTTGATGTTTGAAAATAAAATACTTATATGGGATAATTTGTCAAAAAGAGGAATGATTGGCCCTAGTAGATGTGTGTTGTGTGGATAAAGGGAGGAATCTTTGAATCATTTGATGGTTGAATATTTGTTTACCAAAGAGATTTAGAATTCTATCATAAAGGAACTCCATCTAAAGAGGAATTGGGGAGGATGACTCTTATGTGATTATTACCAGGATCAAGGAGACAGAGTAAGGACCTTGCTATATTTGTTGGGAGATTTGGAAACATAATATTATGATTATATTTGAAGAACATAATATCTCTACCAAGGGTTTGCATTAGAATTTTACAATACATAATTGTATTAGTATATTTACTAATATAAGTACTTTTTCTACTTTAAGAATCTCCTAACTTAATATATGAAGGAAAATTATTAGAATGGCCCTTACACTTATATCAAAAAAGTATTGTAGATGTTGACAAACATTAAAATAATGGAAGGTCAGAATTAGCCGTTAGTGAAAAGAAATAACGCCTTTACTGTCTTCAGGTGTTCGTTCCTGAGTTTAAAGTATTGCATTGCAAGTTGTAAAACAAGATTTTAGCATTTTAAAATGGATGTTTGGAAGTAGCATCCTTCACGAACTCAATAGAACAGATGATAAGGTGAAATGAAGACCGGGAATCAGAAAAACATATTTTAAAATTCTCTGAAAATTTCTCTCTAAGAAAACTGTTTTATGCGGCATCAAACATGGGCGTAAAAGTGCTGCTGTGCTTTATATACAATGCATGGTAAATCTGCCAACATGGTATGGAAATCGTCCGCTTAAACTCTTACAGAGGGAAGAAAAAATTGTATAAAGTATTACAACAGAATAAAATATATGACGTTGAGATGTTTCTGATCGTGTATTTGAATGTTATAAGCCAACCAAAGGTACAACCAAGCAAACAATACATGTAACAAGATTGATTCCATTTCACAACGTTGGAACTTATCTGCCTACATTACAGAGGTTGAAGCTATTGTCACCGCACTCCATTCCTGTTTCTCCACTCGATTCCAGCAATGAGACAGGATTGTCATGCATTTTCCCGCATTCCATCTCTTTCATAGCCGATTTGAGCTCCATTAATACCTCGCTCGCGTTGGGCCTAGAGGACGGTTCAGTGTCAACACATTTCATGGCTAATCTGGCAACACGAATGATGGATATCATGTCATAATTTCACCCAACTTCTTGTCTATGATTTGCGCTATTTTTTGAGGATTTTCATCGAGCTCCACACCCACATAAGGTGTCACCTATAAATATACCAATAATTATTGACTACTGTTAATTTGAAGGAGATGATAAAGATGTACTACACATACTAAATATTCCAATGCCAATGGTGTTGGTTCATAATTTATCAACAATTTCCTTACCCAAGCAATGATGTTTATTTCCCCTTCAGTTGGTTTTACATCTATTGGTTGTCTACCGCATATGATCTCGAGTAAAACCACTCCAAAACTATACAAGTCGCTCTTCTCGGTCAACAGGTGCGTGCTAAAATACCTGAAACATTTCCTACAGAAAGTTAGTTAAAACAAAAATGAAATGGTATCCACTTTAATATAGTTAACACAAAAATGAAAAGGTATCGTTTATATGTATTATATACTCTGGATCGAGGTATCTTGCCGTTCCTTTTACGTGGTGACATGAGAAACCTCGCCATCAATTGTCATTCTCGTCCTCGAAATGCCGAAATTCACAAAATAAAAAGCAAAGAAGATAATACAGAGAAGACAGATTGGGAACAAGAATGTGTAGAGCGCATTGTATTAGATGAAATGATGAACTTTATAGGCTAGAAACATTACAACTGAATCAAGAAACGAAACAAGAAATTCTAACGACTGGTACAGCTAGCGAGAACAGCTCGCAGTGTACAGCCATATACTGTTGAGGTTACAGTTATAACTAACACTCCCTCTTAAACTCAACAGTTACAAACATCAACACTGATAATGCCCAAGTGTTGTCTCTGAAAATCAAAAATGGTTTTTCCCAATGGATTTGTAAAGATGTCTGCGAGTTGATCTCGTGAGCCACAAAATTGAAGGGTGATTTGTCCATTATTGACTAGCTTGCATATGAAGTGAAAGCGAGTGTCAATGTGCTTTCTTTTTTTATGAAAAACATGGTTTTTGGATAAAACAATTGGTGAAGTATTGTCACAGAAGATAGGAGTTGGCTCATTTTCTGTATGTGACATGTCATTCAATAGTTTTCGCAGCCACACAGCTTGACAGGACGCTGAGGTAGTAAGGACATACTCTGCTTCTGGAGAAGATATTGAGACAATGGGTTGCTTCTTCGATGTCCAAGAAATCAGATTCGTGCCTATGTGAAAAGCATACCCTGAGGTGCTTTTCTGGTCATCTAGGTTGCCTGCAAAATCACTGTCAGTGTAATCAGAAAGATGATTATCTTCATACTGGGTGTACCATAAACCAAAATTGAGAGTGCCAGCGACATATCTCAGAATCATTTTCATCATCTTCCAGTGAGAATCTTTGAGAGACTCCATGAACCTGGAAACAAAGTCGGTTGCATACATAATATCAGGCCTAATTGTTGTAAGATACAACAAACTGCCTACTAAACTTTTTTACAAGGTAGAATCCATTGTAGGGCCTTCATCTTGCTTGCTCAATTTTGTGCCTAGGGGTATAGGAGTTTCTGCTAGATTGTAGTTTTCCATGCAGAATCTTTTGATGATGTCTGTTGCATACTTTTGCTGATAGACAAAAATCCCTTTAGTTGATTGGTCAACCTCAATCCCCAAAAAATATTTCATTATGCGAAGATCTGTCATCTCAAACTCAGATTGCATGGCATGTTTAAAACTAGTTAACTCTAGATTTTCAGTATATATCATGTCATCAACATATAAACATACAATCAAAATTTTACCTTGCTAATCTTTTTTTATGTATAGAGTTGGCTCATTTTGGCTTCTACTGAAACCACTCTTGATCAGGTAAGTTTCAATTCTATTGTACCAAGCTCTTGGAGTTTGATTTAATCCATACAAAGCTTTCTTCAACCGATACACTTTGGTTGGTTGCTCTTTCACTTCAAATCTAGGTGGCTAATCCACATTGACCTCTTCTTCTAAAACACCATTCAGAAAAGCTGAATTGACATCCATCTGGTATACTTTCCATTTGTGTTGAGTTGTTGTGGCTAAGAGAGTCCTTACAGTGTCCAACCTTGCTACTAGAGAAAAAGTTTCACCATAATCAATGCCTGGCTACTGTGAGAATCCTTTGGAAACAAGTCTTCCCTTATGTTTTTCAATCTGCCCCTTTTCATTGATTTTAGATTTGTAAACCCACTTCACACCAATACTTGTCTTATGTCTGGGAAGATCAACAAGATCCCATGTCTTGTTCTTCTCAATGGAGTCAATCTCTTGGTTCATGGATTGAACCTAATGTGGCTCTTTAGCTGCCTCTTTAAAGGATGTAGGTTGACATAACATTAATGCAAAAAGATTGTGTTGATCAATATCATCCAACTGCTGATGGATTTATCTCAAGATTTGAGTTCTTTTATTTTGAAGTTCAGAGGATGAATTTCTCCTTGAAGAAGAGTTGTCCTGAGGACTTTTAAGTTGTCCTTGTACCTGCAATCTTGGAAGGACGTGATGATGTGTTTGTTGTCATGAGTTGTCTGTTTTTTCAGGAAGTGGTAGCAATGGATTTTGACTGTCCATAGGACAATTTTCAGACTCACTCCAGAATTGATTTTCAACAAATTTGACATCTCTGTTGAGAATTAGTTTCTTTGAAATCGGATTGTAGAGTATGTAGGCTTTGGATGTTTCACTGCAGCCAACAAAAATGCATTTCTCACTTCTATCATCAAGTTTCTTCCTTAATTCGAAAGGTATGTGAGTGAATCTAATGCATCCAAATGTCCTAAGAAGAACAACATTCAATTTTGTCCCACTCCATGCTTCTTGAGGGACCTTCATCTTGAAACTAGTGGTTGGAGATCTATTCAGGAGATAAAATGAGCATGCTACTGCTTCATCCCAAAATAGATTTGACAGACATTTCTCTCTGAGAAGGCTTCTTGCCATGTTCATTATAGTCTGATTTTTCCTCTCAGCCACTCCATTTTGTTGTGGAGTATACCTGGTTGTGGTTTGCATGATTATGCCTTGTGATTTACAGAAATTTGCAAATACTTTGGAGCTATATTCTCCTCCTCCATCTGACCTGAGAACTTTTACATATTTTCCACTCTATTTTTCAGCTTCAGCCTTGAATTCTTTGAACTTTGCAAAAGTTTCAGACTTGTGTCTGAGAAAATAGATCCATATTCTCTTGCTAAAGTCATCAATAAATGTTAGGAAATAAATGCTAGCACCTATTGACTTTGTTTGCATTGATCCACATAGGTCAGTGTGAACCAACTCTAAGTGTTGTTTGATTTGAGTGGAGGGATGTGGAAAGCTTGTTCTCTTATGTTTTCCAAGAATGCAAGACTCACATGGGGGATTCCGCTCTTTGAAGATAGGTAGACCTTTGACCATGGAGTGCTTTTGTAGAAGGCTTAGAATCTGAAAGGGTAGATGTCCAAATTTTGCATGCCAAATCATAGTTTCATTGGGGGTGGATGCACTTTATGCATAAGATTGGATCAAATTTGCAGTTCTAAGGGTTAGGGGAAACATTCTATTCCTAGTCATGTGGATTTCAGAAATCAATTTTTCTGCTTGGAGATTTGTCATATATCGTACAAGATGCTCCTTCAAAAAGTAACTTGTAGCCATGTTCAATGAGTTGTCCTACACTTAAGAGATTATGTTTCAGATATGGAACGTGATAGGCATTGTTTATGTCTTTCTTTGCATTTTGTTTATTGAGAATAGGTACGGTTCATTTTTCTTGAACTTTGACTAAAGAGTCATCTCCAAGTGTAATATCAGATGAAATAGAAGAATCAATGCATGAAAGTAAATCTTTGTTACTTGTCATGTGATTGTTGCATCCACTGTCCATCAACTAGATATCTTTGTGTTGTTCTTCAGTCTTGTGGCATGAGAGAAACATGCCATTAGAGGTTTCTCCTTCATGATTTGAGACATTTTCTCTACTTGAGTGTTGATATGCTTGCTTCTTCTAGCATTTAGATCCATAGTGCCCATACTTTTTGCATTAATAGCATTGTATTCTTTATTTGTCATTGGATCTTCTCCCTATGCCTCTTTGAGGCAGTAAATTTTGATTATGGTGTTGATGACTATGACCTTCACTTGAGTGATTGTTACTTGTACTTCTCCCTCTTCCTCGATGACCTCTTCCTCTACCTCTGCCTCTGCTGATAGAGAATTGAGTCTTGAAGGTGTTTCCTATTGACTCATCTTCTAGATGTAATCTGGTCTCATGTGTCAATAGAGAACCCATTAGTTCATCTGTGGAAAAATTTGACAGATCCTTGAATTAAGGATGGTTGTAAAAATCATTTTGAATTTATTTGGAAGACTTCTGAGGACTTTCTCAACAATCTTTTGATCATGAATGTCTTAACTAGTCAACCTGATCTGGTTTACAATTCCCATGACTCTGGTCATAAATTGATCCACGTTTTCAGACTCTGTCATTTTTAAAGTCTCAAAATGTGTCCTCAAGTTCTGTAGCTTGACTATTTTGACCCTATCATTTCCTTGGTAAGTTGATTAAAGGATGTCCCAGGCCTGTTTTGAAGTAACAATGCCTATGATTTTAAATAAAATTGAGTCATCCATGGAGTTTTGAATCCATAAATTTGCCTTATTCTCTCTTTTCCTCTGTTCTGCCTAAGCAACTCTCTCTTGATTGGTCATGGCATATAAGGATGCTCGATCTGGTTCCACATAGCCAATATCCACTAGATCCCAACATTCTTGTGCTTGTAAGAAAGATCTCATTCTGAGAGACCAAAATTCATAGTTCTTTCCAAGAAGAATCGACCCTTGTGTTGGTCCTAAATTGTTAGAGGCATCAATCTTAAAAATAAATATAACATAGAAAAAAAAGGTTAGGGATTTTCGTGCTTTACCTGTTTCCCACGCCTAAAACCAGGTCTGCAAAGTTCTCTATGTAACTTCGAGATGAAAAAATGCGGGGCTAACCACTTCTTTAGCTCTGATCTCGTTGGATCTGACTATCCGAGCACAAGATCTACCAAGTCTGAACTTCGAGTGTTATTATTTATCGACTGTAGACCCTCTAAATAGTGGAATCGATCTTTCTGAGTGTACTCAAGAGGCAAAAAAAAATTTAAGTTCAACTTCTCATGTGACCGGGGACTGAAAACCAGGCGCTTCGGGACTTCGGGCTTCATTTGTTTTGACGTGTGAAGATCTCAATTCCTCTGAATAGTCGAATGGAAAAATAGTCGAATTGTTGCAAAGATCAACGATCCTCGTTGATCTGAGATCAACGACTCACAATTACTTCGGGAGTTCAGGATTCGGGCCTTTTCAATGCACAGTACTAACAATCCTCCAGAGTGTCGAATTAGCGAACTCTCTAGAGAAAGGTAAATCCAACAGTCCTTAGACCTATGTAAAACGACGACCAAGATCTTCTTCGAAACTTTGGCGTTTGGGAGTTTTTGTCTACTAATACGCATAAACCTCTAAAGTGGCAACTTTCCAAAGTGTCAGATCTGTCAACATGTGTCCTCAACCTTCAACAGTCCATATGAACTTCGGGACTTCAGGCCTGTGGGATTTCTCTCTCCAATGATTCAATTTGCAACACCCTCGGGAGTGCTATAAGACAGGACTATAGGATCTACTGACACACATCCTGTATAACGGACGATTTAGATTGACTGTGGCTCCTTGTTTCTTTAGTGATTTTGCAACCAACACGTTTGGAAACTCCCAAAGTGTTGTTGTTATAAAGTTCTAGATCTTTCGCCACCTGTCCCTCTTGACAATGGATGGTCCCAATTTACTTCAAGACTTTTGTTCTCTTGTGAACTTAAAAGATTAAGTTTCGTGCACCTTTTCTTGATCTGATGACTATTCTTGCTCTCGCCTAGATCTAACAGTTGAAAAATGTTCCCCTCTTCTACGCCCTCCTCATCCTTTCTGAGCTTGATTTAATGGCTTAGATCAGTTCCCGCGGACAATCTTACAGTTTTTGTAGCTTCTCCTTTGCTACAACTGTATTTTCCTCCGGAGGACGAGATTTTGCTATTATTTAAGCTCTTCATCCTTCTGCAAGGTTGCTTCCTCAGGCTGTGCTATCTCCAAGGATTTTTTGAGCGGACTATTCTCCAAGCTCTATGAAGAGTCTTACCTCTGACTCTCTCATTTGTGAGACAACGTATTCTTTATGCTCTTCCTCCTAGGATCGTGCTGCTCTCCAAGCTTTGTGAAGAGGCTTACATCCTACACTCTGCTACCATGAAAAAATAAGAAGCAAAGAAGACAATACAGAGAAGACAGATTGGGAACAAGAATGTGTAGAGAGCATTCATATTAGATGAAAGGATGAACCTTATAGGCGAGAAACATTACAACTGAATCAAAAAACAAAACAAGAAATCCTAACGATTGGTACAACTGGCCAGAGCAACTGACAGTGTACAGTCATATATTGTTGAGGTTACATTTATAGCTAATAGAAATCACCCATTTTTCCATTCATATGGTTGTCTAAAAGGATGTTGGTAGATTTCAAGTCCCTGTGAATTATCTTTGGGATGCAAGCCATGTGCAGGGATTCTAGTCCTTCAGATCCCAGGTGGCCCATTGTAAGATAAAGAAAAAATCTACTTAGATGGTGTTATTTTACTTTAATCAATATATAAAACAACTCAACCACCTCCATATCATAAGAGAGAGAGCTACCTTGTGCTACATCTGAAGCCATTTTGAGCCTTGTTTTCTAATCTAGTCCGGATCGTTCTGCACTACAACCTGGAAAAGAAAATAAATATCAAATGCGTGGAGGTTAACCTACCTATTTTATCACCAACTCAAAAAAACATATCTCTGAGTAATATATATATATACCATAAATATGGTCTCGTAGGGATCCTTCAGACATGTGCTCCTAGATAAGAAAAAGATCTTTGGAATCGTTACAATACCTTAATAAAGATAACAAGTTCCTATTATTCACTCTGGAAAGAACATCAACCTGTTAATCAAGGAAAGCCATTATCATGAGATTTTTTTATTATATATATAAAAATATTCTCTTACTATTTAAAATCCATTATCGATGTAGTTAGATATTTATAGATTGGTGGAAGAAATTGAACAGATTTTAATCGCTTTGAAATTGAACCATTGCACATGGTTTAAGTATCTTAGAATTGCCTCATTCAAGAACTAGTGAACTCCTTGTTTGGATAACAATGGCAGCGCTTTAATGGATATATAGTTTCCTTCAGATTACTTCAGGCAATATACCAAAGAACATTGATCCAAAACCCCCTTGTCCGATCTTTGTAGTAATGTTATCAGCGGTGGCCATCATCTCATTTAAAGTAAAGCCATGGTAATTTGTTTGGTTTGGCACCATAACCATTGAGTAGTCTACAATACATTCATGGAGATAAATTTATTGATTACGAAAGAACAATTACTGTCAAATATTTTAGTTTGTAATACAATATTTTTTAAAGTGACGGTATTTTGTCACCTTTGTCCACTAAATGTTCATATTCCTTCTCCTCCCTATCCATTTTGGTGGTGACATCTTTCTTGTGATACACAATAATACCCAACGCTGGAGCGATGAAAAAACATGTACGAAAGTATCTGAAAAGATTGTGAAGCCAAGAGTTGAGATTCTGGCCATTCATTTGGCCCACAAACTTTGGTAATTAGAAGCACGTATCAAGATGCATGGGTGTTGGAGCTCTGCATTGTTGAAAACGAAGTATCTCCTGGAGAGAAATCGTTAAATCATGAATTGAATTTGTGGTAGTGGATGCAAAATCCTTTGTAGACGACTCTCTTCGCAGCGACATAATTTTTATTCACCACATATGTCGATCTATCACTAGATTCTACACTGAGACTCATTGAACTCCTGAACACATTGAGAAGGCTCCTGGTACCCTAAAGAGGGTGTGTGGATAATGGTGAAAGATGAACATGGTGGAATCCTTGAGGACGAAATACTAGAAGTCCCGAGGATGTCTAGCTCTAAAAAAAAATTGTTGGATGGCCTCTCTTCTCATTTCTGTGGTTGAGCAGAAGTTGCCTTGGATCCAGGCTCTAATACCAATTGATCCACAATTCTATATGAAAAATTAAAAATACAACAACATATTAGACTGGCACACATTGATGAAAAGTTTCACAATACAAAAATACACAGAGAATGAAAGAGAAAAAAGCACTCGAAGTAAGAAGAAAATGACCATTGATTGTATTTCAGCAAGAAGACACCCTTTTTATTAAACTGGGTTATTTTTGCTTACAACAACAACAAGAGAATTTTTTCTTTTATTTCTGACTGAAAAGCGTTGTTTCACTTTTTATTAATTAACTTCCTGATGAATTAACATGCTAATTATTTATTATGAAATTCCATTCTCAACTGGATCGACGAGGGAAGATTACTATAGTAATTATTAACAATATGCTAATTCTCTCCTACTGGTTGGTGAAGGAAGGTGGACATCCTTTTTGGTGGCCCACTGCCAATGGACCTTCTTTGGATTCATCATAAATTAACTTAGTACGTTCACAATATATGATAAATTAGGACGAGTATTACACAAGTAAAGAATGCTACCAACCAATTGACGATACAATGTACCATCAACTTCTTCACTTGGATCATCAACTCATAGTTTGGTACAAGGATCCATGGGTGTGGAGATGTGTTTACAATTCTCCATTCTGAATCATTTTAAGACCTTCATAGCATATTTAGCTTCATTCACAACAAGATGATTCTCATCCTTCCACATTTCTAAACCAAGGAAATAATGAAGGGGACCCAAATCCTTCATCTCAAATTCTTTACACAATTCATTTTTCCACCAAAGAATTAAACAATCATCATTTCCAGTTAGAATAAGATCATGTACATACAAAACAACTATAAAAATGCTATCACCATCATGCAAAAAGTATATATGATGATTTCTTTACTCCCTTTTATTGAAACCACTCATCAATACAAGTGTACCATGCACGAGGAGCTTGTTTAAGATTGTACAAGGCCTTCTTCAATTTGCACACAAGATCTTCTTTACTAGGAACCTCAAATCCCTAAGGTTGTTGTATGTAGACCTCTTCCTGCATGACACCATTTAATAAAATCATCTTCACATCCATCTGGTGAAGATTCCAATTATTACTGGAAGCTAAGGAAAGAACACTCCTTATGGTAGTATACTGTGAAACTAGGTCAAAGGTATCATCATAGTCAATATCAGGATTTTGAATGAATCCTTTTGCCACAAATATTTCCTTATAATTCTCAATGGAACCATCAACTTTATGCTTCAACTTGAATATCCATCCAATTCCAATGACTTTCTTTCCTTTCTAGGAAGTGGAACTAGGTCCCACACATAATTCTTCATGATGTTGTCACATTCTTCTTATATAGCTTCAATCCACTATCTAGAATTTGAATCTTCATCAAATGTGTTGGGCTCAGAATCAATCACGTCACTCATCAATGTAACAAGATTAGCTTCATACCTTCTGTTAGCATCAGAAGTCACTCCTGGATTGCTTGCAGGAGTAGAGCGTGACACCCATCAGTTTAATGTCACGATTTTTTTTAAATGGGTGATCAAATGGAAGCGAACTCGGAACAGTCGTCTCAACTCAGAAACTAGGCCAGGCATGCACAGGTGAGTGAGGTCTTAGATAAACTTCAAACAGTGAGTTGTAGTAAGGGTGAGTAGGGGGAAGACTTGCATGAGAAAAGTGCGAAGGTCTATCATAAACATCAGGTTTGTAACAGACTGAAGGAGAAAACATTTGAATGCAAGATCCTCTTACATTCAAACACAAAAGACCATAGAATACAATAATGCCACAACAAATCCTTTATCATAACATCACTACAACAATCCACGCGA
>JASDQU010685391.1:14120-42511 GCA_032191745.1 Picea mariana | reverse complement strand
TATATATATATATATATAATAAAATAAAAAGGAGAATTGAAATAAAATAAACAGAATGTCTTGACATTCAACATAGCTGAAGATAAAAATCTAGGAGCACATAAATATATAAGGAGACAAAAGAATAGTTTTATTTGGAATATATGAAAAAATAATAGTTTGTTACATATTCCTGGAAATTTAAATGCGTTTGTCATATAGATTGGGATTGGGGCTCCCGTGGACCATAAGAGAAATAGGATTGTGGAAAGAAGAAGTGGGAGACGGTAGAGTGTAATACTTGAAAAGTAGAAATGGGAAGATATCAGTCTTTGGCTATAGATTTATATACATAAAAGGCGGAATAACTAGATTGATAAACAAAGGACGATCAGTATAAACTTACAGTGATGGTACATATAAGTATTTTTGGTATTTTTTTGCTGATGCCTTTTCCTGTTGGTTTTCATCGTCGACCTGCTTGAATAACTGGATTGATAAACAAAGGATTTATAGCGATGTTCCATAAATGTATTTTTGTTATTTTCTTGTTGATGCCTTTTCCTGTTGGATTTCGTCGGCGACCTGCTTCAAGTTCCTTTGGATGAATTTTTCAATGTAGCTTCTCAAGGGGGCAACATTGATGTCATTCCAAATTTTAATGCTGAAAATTTCATTTTCTATTTCGCTTAGATCAATAGAAAGATTAGATAAATTTTGATGAATGTCTCCATTCTGTACCGAATAGCGGACTAGCCAGTTGTCCATGTGTTCTTCATGATACTCAAGAATCATGTAAAAAATTTCTATTTCAAGAGATATATTTCAAGCCAAAAAATTATTCGCTTGCGGGACTAGTGTCATGTTCTTTGGATATACAATTAACATCTTCGGGAATCAGGTCCAAAAATCTCACTGATGCAAGGCATTTTTCTACTACTCATCTCCTTCCACCAAGAATGGAATAATTTGGGCATCTGAAATTGCATGTGCAACCTCTGCTCCTGAATTTTTTTCGACTATGCAGAGTCTGTTTCAATTAAGGGTTATTCCATTTTCCCTGCAACGTTTTTCGTCTTCTTCCTCATGGGAATCTTCTGAAAACTATCAATTTCAGCACATAATGATTCATCGAGGAGAAAACTGTGAGGATCTTGCATACTGTGGATCCCTTGCCTGTGTTTGTGGTAGATACGTTCAATGTTTTGGCCCGAAGGATTGGGTCCAATTTCTAAGGATAGATGTACAAAACTTGATGTTTTTATTATTTATTTAAATGGTTATTTTTTCTAAGATAGAACATCTAACAATTATATGATAATGTACTCTGTCAATCCACCATCCTTTTATGCAAACAAAAAATGGATTACACAGTTTCAAACCAACATTCAATTCTATTCGTAATGCAGATAGAACATAGCAATACCAATGTACAATCCTGTAGCAAAATCGTTATTCTTGTTTCTAGACATGCAATTATTAAGTTTTAATGCTAACAACCCATAATGTAAGAAGTTTAATACTTAAGTTAATATGTTGCAGTCATGGAAGAATGTATCAAGAACAGAGTTACACCCACACATTCCAATAAAATCTAATCTTCAACAAATCATTTACTGGCAATTAGTAGAAAATGAAGTCTAATAGTTAAGTTAATATGTTACAATCATGGAAGAATGTATCAATAACATACTTACACGCACATGTTGCAATAAAATCTAATCTTCAACAATGCATTCTCTGACAATTGGTAGAAAATGATGGTTTTGCAACAATGGGGCTTCTTTGAAACAAATCCGCGCTTACGAAAATTCCCTTCCGCCTTTCTATTTTCCCACTCTTTTATTCCGTGTAGTTTCTCTTCCTGATTACTTAATCGTTTCTTTTTTAAGTGCCTTGTTGCGCGGCTTGGCGGATTCACGTGTTTCCAAGAAGCTTTTCCCCTTTCTTTAAATTGATCCTCTAATGTTCCCTGTCCTACAACTAGCACTTAGATTTCCACCATATACAAATTGACGGGTGGACTTGCACGTTGGCTGGGTCAACATTGCACTTCTACTTTTCCGTGACCTCCAAACAACATTTAGAGCTACGCGATATGAAAATTGACAGACGGGCTCCAGGGTTGGTGGGCTCAATATTTCCTTTGTTTACGGATGGAAAAGTGCTAAAATGAGCCATACCACATTTGTGCCATAGAAGCTATATTAAAGGGCAAAGCATTTCCTCTATAGTTCTGTGTGTTGCAAAAAAAACCCACAGTTCCGCACTATACAAATTGACAGTTGGACTTGCGGGTTGGCTGGCTAATAAAATGCCTCGGAGTTGCACAATATACAAATTGACAAATGAAGCATACAAGAAGAACCAAGTAAACTCGTGGATCATATTCCTGGTCGCTGTTTTCTATTCCCACCAAATTCACAACTCTTTCCAAGTATATATCTTGCCACAAAAATGGGATATCTGTTATAGATGTGAATATATTGTTCCTTGTTTTCTGTCTTCTATACTTGGCCAAATATCGATTTCTCTTTTCCATAAACTTTATATTTTTCGTCACTTATTCATTTTTTCGAAAATGTATGGCTATGCACGTGGGCAGTCTTGTGGGTTCACACTTGCACTCGTGCTCTTTTATCGTGACACCAACCTACCATTTCCCCATTCCATACCTAGACACTTATCCGACCATGAATTTTCGATAGGCGGGCTCTAGATTGGACTTCTGTTGTTCCATGGCTTGCGAACAGTACCATCACTTCCACGATATACAAATTTACAACCGGACTCAGATCATTCCCTCTTCCATATTACAGTCCGCCTATCATGCCCTCTTCCATGGTATACATTTTTCACTGAAAACTTCCAATAAATACAATTTAACCGTTGGGTTCTCGCGTCTTTTGTGGAACTATTGTCACCCCATTTTGAAGCCCATCTTTCCTCTTTTCATACTTCTCCATTTCTTCGAATTTATTTGGCGGATCATCGGTTTGGCAGGTTGAAGAAATATCCAGTTCCTAGTCGTTGTTTCCTGTGCCCGCGCCCCTTTGCAATTAGCAATTGTGAATTATATATAAGATCTTATTTCTAGCCATGCAATTAGCAATTTCCCTATTCCATATTTAGCTACTTTGCCGGAATTTCGCAAATATACAAACCGGCCACTTAACTGCCCCATCATGATCTCTTTCGTTTTACACATTTTGCAGTCAAAAATTTTGATACATAAAATTTTATCGTGGAACACTCACTTGTCCTGAGTATCCCCGTAACCCTTTTTTGAATCCTATTCGACCACTTTTCAGAGCTTGCCATTCTTTCCTTGCTCTCCACCGTCTCCGTCACCTTCACACCTGTCTATAATAAAAGAAAAAAAATAGTTATATATATATATATATATATATATCTTGCTTCTAAATATGCAATTACTGGCATTTAATTCTAACGGGTCATCATCTAGGAACCATATAGATTGTCATTGATGGGCAAAAGGATCGAGGAGATCTCCTATTGATGCACATTAAACCAAGATTTGTGGGGGGTTATACTATCCCTTCTGAGTGTTGATTTCAAAATCATGAAATGTCGTTCGCACGTCGTGGCCTCCGCACGTTCACGAAACCTCCAATCCTTAATTGCTCTTCATCGTACCCACCACCTTCGCATTTCTAAATATGCAATAAGTAGTCTTTACTGATAACAGTTCATCATGCACCACCCATATAGATTGTCATTAATCAACGAAAGGCTCGAGGAGCTTTTCCATTCATAAGCATTTAACCAAGATTTAGTGGAGAGTTACATTATCGGCTCTAATTGTTCATTTAAACCATCATCTAGAGCAAACCAACGTTCTCATAAACCTATGGCATCAACTCAACGACAATTTTGTGGAGATACAGTGAACATCTTGGGGTGCAAAGACCATAACTTCTAATGGTCCAAGGCATATTCTTATTACTCAACCTCTACCGCAGAGAACAAAGTAATTTGGACCTTTGGGATTGCTCATGCAGGCTGTGTCCCTGAGGTTTTTGACTGTAAGGACCTGGTCTCTTGGTGCGTCGATAAATTTATTTTAGACAAAAGAATTATTCCACTGCAGGACCACTCTTCTGTTTCTTTGTCACCTCGGGTCTTCCACCATATGCTAAGATTGTCAGAGCCAACATTGACGTTCAGAGGAGAAGATTGCAAACATTTCCTAGAAAATCATAATAACGGGTTGGACCTCTTGCCCCATTTTTTGGAAAACCCACTTTTAGTTCTTGAAGATATTACATGCTTCCAGGTTAGTTCATTTAGAAATCTATTTCGTAAAATTGCCTAGTTGTTTACAAGAATAACTGGACAATAGTCCACAACAACTATTTCCTGGAGTCCACAACAAATTTTCCTTGTCTCTGGAAAAGTTTTACAGCATCCTTCAATTCAATCAAGCTCATGTCCATGACTGGCTAGTCAAATATTCAGTACATAATGAGGAAATTTATCAGGCTCTCTTTAATCTTTCTATCAACTTTCAGGAATTAGAAAACGATCTTTTCAACATAAAAATCCAGAATGAGATCAACATCGCCCCAATGAAAATCTACATTGAAGAATGTCTCGAAAGACAATTGAAGCAGGCTGACGACAAAAGGCAATAGGCAGTTTCCAGGATTCCAGCAGCCGTCGACAACATCATTGAAACCGCAGTTGTCGGCGACATCAATGAAACGACAACCACAAGCAAATAGCCAAAGGCCTCATATGTACCCTCACTGTAAATCTATTGATCGCATCCTGCATTGTTTATCAACCCAGTTATTCCACTTTCTTAAATATAGATGTGTAGGCAAACACTTATACCTTTCCATTTGTTTTTTTGGCAGGTAGTTTACTCTATCTTCTTTCTACAATCATGTTTCTTGTACATATTTCTCTAATGGTCCATGGGAGCCCCAATCCCAGTCTAATAAAGTTAAGAAAATTTTTGTATTTCTCTCCATTTTACATTTCAAAGATAATATCTAAAGTAATTCTTAAAATCAACAACATGATTCTAAATTATTACAATGATATTCTCATTAAAAACTCAACATAATAGTTTAAAAAAAAAATTATAGCTCACTCTTATTAAAAATAATTACTACTTAATGTTAGTTGGAAATGTAAGATTTATCATAAAAATGCTTCGATTGAAATTTAGACGAAGTCCAACATGTTTTTAAAAAGGAAAGGTAATACCGGTCGTTTATGTAGACAAAGTCCAACATCTTTTTAAAAAGGAAATGTAACACCGTTCGTGAACGATGCCCTATATCATGTATGTAACCCCAATGCAGGCCTTAAGATTTCATCAAATTTGTTTTCAGAGAGCCTTGGCATCCAACTTTGAAGCATTTACAACAAACCTAAGACATTATTTTTTATTAAATTAAAATAAAAAATATTATTAATTCTATAAAAAAGAATTATTTAAAAAATATTAAAATGTCATCACAGGTTAAGTTGTTGATATTTTTATCTATAAAACTAATGTTTTACCGAAGTAATCTTAATTTTTTTAGCATATTCAAAAATAAAAATATATTTTTACCCAAAAATAACAATCAATGGGATATTTATACCATGTTAATACATAGTGCCTTATGTTAGTGAGAAAGGTGTCACTTATATTAATATATAGGCTTCCTTATTACTTTTTAAATATTAAAAAAATATATGTAAAATAACAATATTATATTAATAAATTGTTTATAATTATTTAATTTTATATTTGAAATTCAAAATAGTTTTAGTTGTTATTATAAAATATATTAATTTTCTTAACAATCATAAATTTAATTGTTTTTAAAAAATAATAATATTTTTTATATAATAAAATAAATATTTATATTATTATTTAATAAAATATAAATATTTATAATTTTTCCAATTACATTTATAAATAAAGAGTAAAATCATTTTGCATATCTGTAATTGCATATTAAGAATTTGTCAAATGTTAAAACGTCATCGTACATTTTTACATCATAGTCATCATTTCCCATCCTCTTAGTTTAATTGGTTCTTTTTGGGATATTTCATGTTTAATTTTGTTCGAAATCCAATGAAAAATTGTTGGAGCTGTAGATTTGAATGGTTAATTTTGTATAACCCGAATGCCCCACGGGTTTTTTATTAACAAAATCATAAAGACATTGAAGGCTCACATAAGTAAGACCAATTGTCTCACACACCCAATACATTCATCAAATGATGCACTACATATATAGGTTCTGAAGCAATCAACTAACTCCTACATCTATGGATATGAATCCAGTTCAAATAAAAAAAGATATAGAACCCCTAAAAATCTACAACTGAGTGATTTCTCCATTATTCCCTAATACTCCTCTTTAATGGAGAAATGAGTTCTCTACAACACCTTGTTGACTCCTAAATATTTCAAATTTTTCCTTCCCAAGAGGCTTAGTGAAAATATCAGCCATATTGTCATTTGTATTACAATAAACTATGTCAATCTCCTTTGAGTGCATATTTTCCCTTATATAATGATATTGGGTCTCAATCTTCTTCTATCTGGCATGAGACATAGGATTGTTGGCTATTTTGATGAAGCTTTGATTATCAAATTTGATAATCGTTCACATTTTTGTATTCTTCTCTCATATCTTCAAGAATTCGTCTCAACCAAACTGCTTCACAAGTAGCACTACACAAGGCTTTGTATTCAACTTCAGTTGATGACAAATAAACAATTGGTTGTTTCTTACTGCTCCAAGACACGATCCACGATCCAATATTAAATGTATATCCTTTGGTTGAATTTATGTCGTCAATATTTCTAGTCCAATCTGAATCAGAATAACCTATCAGCTTAACATAAAACTCATTAGTCTATTTAATACCAAAATTAACATTCCCTTTCAGATATTTAAATACTCATTTTGTTGCTAACTAGTCGCCTTCACGAGGCTTTGACATGAATTGACTTAGGATGCTCACTGAATATGCTATATCAGGTCTAGATGTAGTGATATAGTTTAGACTTCCCACTAACTGACGATACAGTGTACATCATCTACCGCTTTTGTCCCATCATCATTGTGGAGTTTAGCATTATATTGTAAAGGAGTTGATAATTCTTTACACTGACTCATATTGAACTTTTTAAGTAACTCCCTTGTATATTTTCTCTGTGTGATCAGTGTCTAACTAGATTCTCTCCATATTTCAAGACCTAAGCAATAATGCAACTCACCAAGATCTTTCATCTCAAAAACTTGTGACAATTGTCTTCTAATTTCATCAATCAACTGAGATGCATTTCATGTTATAATGAGATCATCAACATACAAGGAAATCAAAGCAACATCCCCTTCCTTATCTGACTTGATATACAAGTTAGTATCACTCATACTTTTTATAAAACATTTCTGATGAAAGAAAGAGTATATCTTCACATACCAAGATCTTGGTGCCTATTTTAGTCCATATAAGACTTTCTTTAATTTACAAAAAAGATGTTCTTGACCCTTTTTAACAAATCCTTTTGGTTGAAAAAGATATACTTCTTCCTTTAATTCCCCATTTAGAAAAGAAGACTTAACATCTAGCTGATGAAGATTCCAATTATGTTTTGTAGCTAATAAAATCATTAATCTATTTGTGTTTAACTTAGCTATAGGTGCAAAGGTATCCTCATAATATATTCCCTCTTTCTATAAATATCCTTTTGCAACCAATCTCGCTTTAAATTTTTCTATACTTGCATAAGCATTAAAATTGGGTTTGTACAACCATTTGGATCCTATAGAAACTTTATTTTTGGGTAATTATGTTAATTCCCAAGTATAATTTTTCATTATGGACTCATACTCTTCCTTCTTACATCTCTCCATTCTTTATGCTCATTAACTTGTTTAAAATTTAAAGGTTCTATAGCATTCATTACTTCAGTCATCAAAGCACAGTCTTTATACCTTTCAGGTAGATGAGTTTGGTGTGATGACCTCCTTGGTGTTTCAATGCATTCACCTCTTCCTCTGCTTGGTGGTGAATATACTCATCTTGGCGTACTTTGGCTACTTGTAGTGTCCATATCATTGAGTTCCTCCTTCCGTTTATGTTCATGTTCTACTTCTTCTTTGAAATTTTCATCATGATTGTTAACGCTGAGTGAATTGTTGGGTTGAAGAAACAATATACTAAGGTAACCTACAAACCAACTTTAAGAATGGAAACTAGCCTTTCCAATCTATACAGGGCTCTCTCTAAGAATTAATTTTTGATAAAGATGTTGCTTCAAATGATGGATAGATTTAGAATTTTGAAATAATTGTTCAAGGTCTGCTAACAAAAGATAATGCTTCTAGAATATGGAGTCAACCCCTGAAAACAAAGAAAACAATGCTTGGTATATAGAACTCCTTAGAGGAACAAAGGCTAAATAAGGTGATGAACTTCAATTTTTAGTTAGATCATGTAGGGCAAAAGAAGAAAGGATTCATACAACATAATCAAAGCACCACAATGGATGGATTCTGATCTTAGTTGAGAAGAAAGACATAATTTAAATTAGTTAAGTCTAGAGCATCATTAGATGAATTTTAGACTTTCAATTCACCAATTTAAAGAGAACAAATTGCGGACGAAAATAAGTACACAGGGAATACATACAAAGAAAGGTACAAACTTCAGATCACCACCAATAGAATATTTTTCTTAAGGAACTCGGGACTTCTACATTTGTTTTTCTTTAGATTCAGAAAATTACATAGAAGATCAAAATGTCTATACTTTTTCCCACACACCCCCTTTTTACATCAAAATGGTCCCTATATATAGAAAATAAATCTACACTTAGCTGGTAGGATTCGAACTACTATCTCCTAGAGTTATGGATCTAGTTGTTTTCAAAGAGAATAACAACATCTACAAAATTTACGAAAAATAGGAAAGTCGATCTGGCAATCATAACCTATCTGAGATGTTATTTACAATCATAAATTCTTAAGAAAATTTCAACCATATAGTTGTGATGAATCATCATGTGTATCGTTGTAAAACACTGCCATCGTTGCGTGGTAAATTCTAATTTCTGTTGTGCAAATGTCAGTTGCAAAATCTGCGCAGAGATCTCGCGTGACGAATCTTCATGCCAAGGTTGTGCGCATGAATCCAGTTGGAAACAAAGGATGGGATCATTCAATTTGTCCGTAGCTTCCTTGTCCAAACTCACTTGCAGTCATAAGGCCCTATTCAAATTTCCCATCTCCTCAACCACCAACATCTTAATCAAGGAAAAATGAACTAAGTTATTCTTTGGCTAGTCAGCTTTGGCTTGGACACTGTCTGTCATATTTCCCAGGCTTCAACATAGGAAGAAAGGTAAGTTTAAGGGATTTTTCCCTCTGAAATGCATCACTAGCCTGATGTGGTATTGATGCACCTTGTCGAATCTTCCCTCACAGGTGAAGTACTTCTTGATTATCTTCAAAAAAAATTCAAAAGGTTCCAAGAGATACTCACTGGGAATGTTGGCTCCAATTTTCTGATTCTATATTCAGGCTTGATGAAATCAATATAACATGAAGTATCTAATGGCATACATTTACACCATATTTCTCCTTGCATAGGGATCTACGTCGCAACTGACATAGTTTTCTCTATCACTTGAAAATTGATCCCTACAATAGTTGCACTGACACTAGTAAAATTAAGGGTGAACTACTTAGTTATATGCGCATTATATCCTTGAATATTTTCACAGAAATGTATCCATCAGGCTTGTTCAGAGGACACTCTGATCATCGGGTCTGCATTTATTAACTTTAAATCCTATGGTTCAAACCTCACAACCTTCCCGCTTCCTACATTCTTTCTCTTACTTTGAGAAGTTTCCATGATTTTGGTGCGTGTCAATTTCAAGCGTGCAACAATAGATTGTAATAGCCTCTCTGCACAACGAATAATAAAATGGAATAAGTTGTTCTCTAGCTGGTCAATTTTGGCTTGGACATTGTCTACCATCTTTCCCAGGCTTCAACACAGGAAGAAAGGTAAGTTTAAGGGACTTTTCCTTGTGAAATGCATCAGTAGCCTAATGTGGTATTGATGCACCTTGTCGAATCTTCCCTCACATGTGAAGTACTTCCTGATTATCTTCAAAAAAATTTCAAAAGGTTCTAGGAGATAGTCACTAGGAATGTTGGCTCCAATTTTCTGATTTCTATATTCAGGCTTGATGAAATCAATATAACATGAAGTATCTAATGGCATACATTTACACCATTTTTCTCCTTGTATAGAGATGTACGTCGCAACTGACATAGTTTCCTCTGTCACTTGAAAAGTCATCTCTGCAATAGTTGCACTGATACCAGTAAAATTAAGGGTGAACTTCTTAGTTAGATGCGCATTATATCCTTGAATATTTTCACAGAAACGTATGCATCGGGCTTGTTCAAAGGACATTGTGATCGTTGGGTCTGCATTTTTTAACTTTAAATCATGTGGTTCAAACCTCACGACCTTCCCACTTCCTACATTATTTCTCTTACTTTGAGAAGTTGCCATGATTTTGGTATGTGTCAATTTCATGCATGCAACAATATATTGTAATAGCCTCTCTGCACAGCGAATAAGAAAATGCTATAAGTTGTTCTCTAGCTGGTCAATTTTGGCTTGGACACTATCTACCATCTTTCCCAAGCTTCGACACAGGAAGAAAGGTAAGTTTAAGGGACTTTTCCCTGTGAAATGCATTAGTAGCCTGATGTGGTATTGATGCACCTTGTCGAATATTCCCTCACAGGTGAAGTACTTCTTGATTATCTTCAAAAGTTTCTCAAAAGGTTCTAGGAGATACTCACTGGGAATGCTAGCTCCAATTTTCTTATTTCTATATTCAGGCTTGATGAAATCAATATAACATGAAGTGTCTAATAGCATACCTTTAAACCACTTTTCTCCCCGCATAGGGATCTCCGTCGCAGTTGACATAGTTTCTTGTGTCACTTGAAAAGTGATCCCTACAATAGTTGCACTAACACCAATAAAATTAAGGGTGAATTGTTTAGTTAGTTGCGCATTATATCCTTGAATCTTTTCACAGAAACGTATGCATCCGACTTGTTCAAAGGACACTCTGATCGTTGGGTATGCATTTATTAACTTTAAATCTTGTGCTTCAAACCTCACGACCTTGCTGCTTCTTGAATTCTTTCTTTTACTTTGAGAAGTTGCCATGATGTTGGTATGTGTCAATTTCAGGCATGCAACAATAGATTGTAATAGCCTCTCTGCGCAGTGAATGAGAATAGTAACTTTGCACGATGCACAAGAAAAGTTAGCAAGATGAAACTTTGCGTGACAAACAAATCAATATCAGAAAATTCGGAGAAACAATAAAAAACAACGGAAAAATTTAGCGTAGTGACACACACCGATGGAAAAACTTGGCGCAGGAGTAAGTAATAAAAATTTTGCTCAGAAAAAAAAAGGTTGTCTATGTGAAAAACAAACTCGTTTCAGAAGCTAATCTACAACGGGCTCCAAGGAAAACTCTTGAACAATGATTGAAAGTGATGGAGGACACACAACAGAATCAGAATAACAGATTTACGTAGTGACTGGAAACACATAGTATTTACGTAGTAAAAGGCTTTGAAACTTACTAGAAAATCTATAGACAATGCACAAGTTTTGAAAGTGATGGAGAAACATGAAGGGTGACCAATATTTATTCTTGAACAGATAAGGAATGAAATTATGAAAAGGGATGGAAAATACATAGCGATGAGATGTTTTAAGGAAGGTTAAATATTTGTGCAGTGAACTCGCACATCGGGTACTCCTTTGAAGTGTGCAATGGTACAAATGATATGGAGTGCTATGATTGTTCACTTTTCTGACTTCATGATTAGGTAATGATGACCCATAATATCTTTTGACATGACCTTTATCCTAACCACTTGGCTTGACCTTGGTACCTAAATTCCACTTTTTTGACATGACTCGAGACTTAGGAAAGTAGAACTTTACAATTTAAGCATGACGAACCTTACACCCTTTTACTAATTTATGGCTGAATTCCTTACTTGACATTTCAAACCATTCTTTATTTGGTCACTAAACTCATAAACTTTGACACACCAACTGTGACTTATTCAGGAAAGTTTTGATTTTTATAAAGATCAAGACATGACTCTAAACTTTTTTGGACAAACCTCTGACTCTAACTACAAAAAACATGGTGCTAACAATGATCATAAGGAATATGACACACATAATAACTATCCATCTTATGACCTTCATTTGCATGCTCATTAAATTACACATCTCTGCTTGCAAAAATTATATGTGTGGAGGGATCAAACATCTTATATGCTTTGTGATTAAAACAATAACCAATTAAAATGCACATGATTGCTTTTGCATCTAATTTCCTCCTATCCTCTTTAGGTACATGAGAAAAGACTTTGCTTTCAAATATTCTTAAATGGCTTATTGTTGGTTTATAACCATAAAGAGCTTCGAAAGGAGTTTTATGGTCTAAGATTTAAGTAGGACATCGATTTTTCAAATAAACTGCAGTACAAATAGCGTTAGCCCAAAATCCATTTGAAATATTCTTACCTTGTAACATGCTCTGTGCACATTCCACTCAGGTTATGTTCTTTCTCTTAGCTACTCCATTCCGCTGTGGAGTATGAGGCACAATATATTGTTGGACAATTCCAAGAGCTTTGAAGTACTTGATTAATGCACTAGATGTATACTCCCCCCCTTGATCTCATAAGAGGATTTGATGTATTTCCCTGTTTTCTTCTCAACCATATTTTTAAACTCTTTAAAGTATTCAAATACATGACTTTTCTTTCTTAGAAAATAAACCCATGTATATTTTGTGCAATCATCATTAAAAATCAAGAAATAGTAGGTTCCACCAAGTGATCCTGTGAGCATAGGACCACACACATCTGTATGCACAAGTTCAAAAATATCTCTTTGTTGCTTATTTGCATGAGTAGGGAATTCTTCTCTATGCATCTTCCCCAATGCACACCCTTCACATGTAGAATATTCATTCTTAAGCATTGAAAGTCCTTCTACCATTCCTTTTTTTTTAAGTAGCAATAAATCATGATAGTTAAGGTGGCCATACCTTTGGTGCCATAAAACTTCTATTGTCATGGTTGTGGATGATAACGCCTAATGATTTTTTCTCTTCACATCAAGCTTGTATAAACCTCCAAATCTGACTCCTATTGCAACAATCTTGTAACGATCCTGCATATGTTTTACTACACAATGTGACTTTAAAAATTCTACCTTGAAATCTTGATTTGTTATGGTGGAGACTGAGATTAAGTTTTTTGTTTTATGCTAGGCACATACATCACATTTTGAATTTGTTTAACACATCCATTTGGTAATGTCACAGATACTTCACCATATCCCTTAAATTGATGTGAGTGATCATCCCCAAGATATATATTGGCACCATCATTTGTTTCATGATAATTTTCAAATTAGTCCTTATTACAAGACATGTATGGATGCACCAGAATCAACATACTAGGCATTTGAGTCATCTGTTTTGGTGGACAAAGAATAAATAGTCTGATATTTTTGAAATCATCATTCATTGTTTCTCCTCCTTCAACAAAGTGACCAATATTCTTTATATTTCTATGTTTGGATTCATCATACTTTCTTTTAAAGAAATCTTGAGAGTAGTGTCCAAACTTGCCACAATAAGAACATGCATCATTCCTTTTAACATTTTCATCAAACATTGGAGGTGTCATACCTTGTTTGGCTTTGCATATGATGGTTTTCCATAAGATGACTTTTCATACGGTGGTTTAATCCTCTTATTTCTTTCCCATGTATTTCCTATGAAAGACGCTTTCCCTTTCGCTATCAATGCTAGATCAGAACTTTGAGACCTCTGATTAAGGTTCTTTTGCCTTTTTTCCTCTTGCATAAGTATAAATTCCAACTCTTCAAAAGTAAGAGCCTTCTCCTTTGCTGCAAGAACTGTGATAAACATATGGTATTCTTCTAGCATGCCATTTAAGGTTATGGTGACTAAATCAGTGCTAGAAACTATTTCGCCTATATTATCAAGTTTATCTTTAACATCTTTGATTTTATAATTGAAATCACTGATGCTGTCATTTTCTTCCATCCTAATAAAAAGAATGGATTTGTGTTCTCTTACTTGTACAAATCTTTGAGAGTTGTCTATGTCTATGTGGACGTAGTGCAATCTCTAATATGTGATATGAGACTCTCTTTTACAAGCATTCTTAACAACCCTTTCGCCTTAGTGTCTCATTTCTCCCAATCTTATAGAACCTAGTTGAGGGATTCAAACCAAGTGATGATACATACAAACAAATATAGAACCTAGTTGAATGAATAACAACCTAGTTGTCATAACCAATTATGATACACATAATGACTACACCATTTCCCTATTAACGTAACATAATGAGTATTGTTGGCACAGGGGCAAACCCAGGGTTCAATGCTCAAGAGTGCACCAAGAAAGCCCTAACTACCAGCCCTTTCGGCAACACCTACGAAGTAGATGAAGTCTCATCCGAGGTAGAGGCAGGGGTGGTTGCAAGACTCAGGTGTCTGCAACCTTAGCTGGGACACAGATTTATGATTATATCATTTACAGAGAACTTAGCATCGATCATTCATTAATATTCAACCCTTATTATACTTTGCAGATAGCACAAAGCATCATAGTGTACACTCAGATCTACAGTATTTCAACACTTAACCATATTAGCCTAGATCAGATCCAGTAGATCAGCACTAAGCATCCTCATACACATCAGATCTAACAATCATATATATCTAAGAAGCACAGAGCATAAGTGGATATATCAAAGCACATAGCATAAGCAAAGATAAACACATTGAATCAAAGCACAGAGCATAACACACAGATTTACGTGGTTCACCCCCACCCTGGGGCTACGTCCACAAGATCTTCTTCTTTATTATTGTCTTCAATCTGTTACAAGCACAAAGCCTCCCGCGAAGCTTGCTTTTTACCTTTCCTTCCTTGTTCTTCGCTTCCTTCCATAACCAAGGGCCAACAAGTATATACTTAAATCAAGTTGTCCTTTAGTGCCTACAACTCAATTATCTTCCATGACCATGTTTACGATGTTAAAACCCATACATATTGTTCAAAAAGTCACAATGGTGCCCAAATCACCACTCAAAGTCCAAGGATACCCTTAGTAGGTCTTGTGTGGTGTTTATAAGCATTGTTATTGGCCATGGATTCATAGAAGATTCCTTTAGCCCATCTAAGGCCTTAATTTTCTCATTCAAGCATGTACAGGGCCCAAACACTGATAAATAGTGGTCAAAAACTCTAAATGGCATACAAATCACCACTTGGAGGCTAAGGATACCCTTGAGAGGTCATGTGTGGTGTCTGAAGGTGATATTTTTAGTATAGTTGCATAGAAGCTTCCCTTAGGGCCTAAGGCCTAGGTTTCTTCCCTTGAATATGTTCAGGGCCCTTAGACCCACACCTAATTCTCAAAAACTCCTGATGTTGGCCATATCACCACTTGAAGGAAAAACATAGCATCAAGAGGTCTTTTTTGGTGGGTTGAATTGTTGTTCTTGGTATTAGATGCATACAAAAATCCTGTAGGGTCTAAGGTCTATGCATCCTCGTCCAACCATGTCCAAGGTTTGATACCCATACATAGTTCTAAAAAGTTCTGAATGGTGCCCATATAATTACTTAGAGGCTATAAACTACAAAATAAATTACAAATTGAAACAACGTGTCTGATAGAATCAAAGAGGCTTGAAAAATAATTGAGAATAAATATACATGAATTCATGTTAAGGTAATCTATAATGACCATAAATATGACATATTCAGTAAAATTATGGGTATAAAAGGGTTAGGGATATTTATAAACAAAGAACTCATTCGAGAAGACCACGATGAATCAAGGAAGGAATTTCAAAAGGTAAAAGAATCTTAGAGGGAAGGAAAATGAGTAATAATTAGGAATATAAAACCTATTATTAGGGATACATAATAGAAAGATAATAATAAATATGAACTTGTGACACTTTAGATCCTCTCTTAGAATTGTCATGGTTTTCCATGGAGCAAAGGTCCTATGTTAAGTTGGATCTCGAGGGAAAATGACATTATATTACTTGTTGAAACTTGGGAGAAAGAAGAATCCAAGGTCCCTAACATAGAAGGATTTTTCTTATGGTCAGTATGGAACAAGAGATCCTACCACAGAGGGATTGGAGGCATAGATTCTTACATAAAAAAGAACATTTTTCCACACATTAGGTTGCAAAAGAATGTCCCTTTCAATCAGTACATGTGGATGGATATTTCAGATAATAATGCTAAGAAGATATATATAGCAATTTGTTATTTTGTGCATATTAAATCTACCTTTCATAAGAAAAACATCCAGATAAAAAATGTCCTTACAATGGCTTCAAACAAGATATTAATTCATAGTTTGGGAAATGAGGCAATATCTTCTTGATAGGATACTTTAATGCTATAATAGAAACTCATCAATTTATTATTTTAAGCAATGATTCTAACCATAATCCTCTATTACAAGATGAGGACCTTGTTTTATCTAGTAGATACAAAAGAAACTCTACAGACTTGGTCAAAAGTTTGTTTGGTATTGAGCTAATGAAGCTACACAATTATGAATATCTTATAATTCGCAATGGCTTAATGAAGTGGCCAAAATCCAACTGGATGACTTATATTCATGGTCTTGGTTGTAGTGTCCTAGATTATGCGATATTTTATATCCCCTTGTACAACAAAATATTAATTTTTGACTTCTTAAATGACCATGAGCCTGAATGTTGGAGCATACATTTTTGGGAGTAAACGTAGTAAGCGAGGCTTAATGGACCAAAGGAATTAGCATGCACCAGAAAAGAAGGAAGACCAGTGCGACAAAGGGAAAAGTAAGCAACACGCCAAGAAATAAGGAAGATCAACGTAAGGAACGGTTGGATCGAAGACCAATCACGCAGAAGGAAGTTAGAAGTAGGCAAGTGGAGTCCACTTGGGGTTAGGGAATTTGTCAATGTAAGGGTTTTTAATCACATTTTGTAGTATAAATAGAAGATGTATGAGGTAGATTGAGATATCATCATCTATATTTGGTGTCCTTTATGAGAGAGAGAACTTACTTTTGAAGAACCTTTTTGAGTCTCAAGTCTTGTATTGTTGAGAGCTGCGGAGTTTAGATGGAGTCAATGTTGAGATGTAACTGAGGGTCAGTTCACAAGATGTGGAGATTGGTGCGACGTTGATCAACCTCACATGCACTATGATTAAACCTATGATGTAATGTGCACAACGCTAATTTGATGAAGAATAAAGAAATAAGCAAAAGATCTTTGGGGATGTATCCCAGGTGGTAAACCACGGTAAAATGGTGTCTTTATGTGTAACGTATTATTTTTATATGATTTATTAAATGATGGAATGGTTAGATGAATGCATCAGTTAGGGTTTATTTACAACATGCACTAGTATGATGAATGTTTTTTAATGGATAAAATGATAGATCTGATGAATGTTATGATAAGGATGCATGTTAAAATATAAAAACAGTAGTAAAAAAGCATCCCCAATCCCTTCCATGACTGCAAACATCTGCGTCCTGCAGTCACCCATAAACCATCTCGGGTGAGACTGCATTGTGCGCGGTGTAGCCTTCTGGTTTACCATAAGGGACGATGATGAAAAGGGTTTTTTTAGACAACTAAGGTAGAACTCGGGTCATCCCATACACCCAACAAATGGTTCCATTTCCGACTAGAACTCAAAATGACAGTCTGGAAGGGGTTTGGTGAAGAATATGCAGTGGTAGAAAGGGATGTTCAGAAAATGGAATTCTACGAAGCACGAGATTGAAATATGGTTAGAGACAAAGCAACTAGAATTTGTGTAGAAAGATAATAAGGGTTCCAGGTACACACCATGCCAGTACCTGCATAGGTATGTGTTTATTGATTTGCATGAAGCATATTTCTATTATTTTCCAGAGTTATTACAGGAGTGGTTATTAAGGTTGAAGGATACCCATCCAACTAATTGGATCAGGCCAGTAGAGTGGACTACTAAAAATATTGCGCGATTGGAAAGGGTTAATAACAAATTCACGCGCGCAGTGGATTTCTGGCTAGAAAACATTACTATGGGGTTTATTACTGAATTTGCAGTAGACACAAAAAAGTCATATATTGTTGCAGAGCATGATTTCTTGAGGGGACCTAGAGGGAGGTACATCGGGTCACTCTACACATCGATCAAGAACTTATTAAACGATAAAGGTGTGATGACCATGGAATCAAGCAGCTAGATCACTCTACGTGCATGGGGGATTTGGGGGAAGCACTAAGCAATATATGGGAAATGGAGAAGGATATGGAGAGTAGATAGAAGAAGGAAGCTATGGACCCATCACGATGGATGATGAACATACTAGGGAAATCATAAGGAAAGTAGGTGTGACGCGTAGTGGATGACCCTATCGGTATAGGATGAATAACTAGAAATGTCCCACGAACTTGGTGTCTCGATCAGAAACAATACTCCTTGGCAAGCCACGAAGTCTAACGACCTCTTTGAAAAACAGGTTCGCAATATGGGTCGCGTCGCTGGTTTTCTGACATGATATAAAATGTGCCATCTTTGAAAATTTGTCCACGACCACAAAGATTGAATCAAATCCTCTTTGCGTTCTTGGCAACCCCAATATAAAATCCATGCTCACTGCATCCCATGGCCTTTCAAGTATGGGTAATGGATGATACAACCCTGTGTTCTTCTTTCTTCCTTTTGTGTGCTGATAAATTCTACATCTGGTCACAAATGTTTTTACATCTGTCCTCATCCCTGGCCAAAAATATGAGCCACTCAGTTTTGAGAACATCTTATCATGACCGAAGTGTCCGGCCAATCCTCCACTATGTTTTTCTTTCAACAGATTCTCCCTCATGGAGCATTTTGGAATACATAGCTGATTTCCTTTGAATAATAATCCATCCTGGATCATATATTCAGTCCATTGGCTTTTGTCCCTGAGAATTGGATTCTCAGATGTCTCATATGCCTCTTTGAAATCTGGATCATCTCTGTACATGTCCTTGAGGTTATCAAAACCCAATGTTTTGACTCTGAATTTCTGCATAAGCAAACATTTCCTGCTCAAAGCTTAAACAAATTTGTTAGCAGTTCCATAAATATATTTAATTACAAAAGTAAAATTTTGCATGTATTCAACCCATTTTGCATGCTTCTAGTTCAACTTATCTTGTTGAGTCACGAATTGCAAAGCATGATTATCGCTATACAAAACAAACTCTTTAGGAACCAAATAGTGCCTCCACTTCTTTAGCGCCTGTATGACCGCATAGAACTCTTTGTCATACGTTGAGTACTTAATCTTTGCCTCATTCAGTTTCTCACTGAAGTATGTGATTGGCCTGTCGTCTTGGCTCAAGACTGCTCCAATTACAAATCCACTAGAGTCACACTTGACCTAAAATGTCTTACTGAAATCTGGCAACACCAAGATTGGTTGCTCCATGATCTTTTTCTTCAACAAGTTAAAACTCTTCTCTGCTTCTTATGTCCAATGAAAAGATTTGTGTCTTTTCTTCACCGTGTCCATCATCGGTGCGCTAATCCCATTGAAATTTCTGATAAACTTCCTGTAGAAACTAGCCAATCCATGGAAGCTTTGAAATTCAAATACATTCCTTGACGATGGCCAATTATTGATCGCCTCTACCTTATCCGGATCCATTTTTAGCTCATTTGCAGAGATAACAAAACCCAAGTAAAAGAGCTTTGTCCTCATGAATGATGATTTCTTCATATTTATCAACAACTTCTCTTACTGTAGTCTCTTCATCACTGTAGCCAAATGCTTCAAGTGCTATGTTTCTGTCTTTGATTATCTCGACTCTGTGCACCCTTCTGCAACAATAGTCCTTCAATCCACGCCTTAGTTGAGAAGTTCTGAACTTCCAACCAGCCTACGCACACCTTGCATGGCTTTTGTGCCTCACCTGGACTTCTGCGGGAATGAGAACGACGTTATCCCTCCCGGGCTTTCAGAGATAGAACTCTGAACCTCCGTCAACGCACTCCTTGCGAACGATTTCACTGCACTCCTTGTAGGAACTTCTCACTCAGGAAGAGAAACAATTGAAACTCATTCTCTCTCTCTCTCTCAGACTTTAAACAATTAACATGAAATCATACATTCACACAATATCAAAGCAAATGAATAACAAAGAGAATAAACAACCATAAGCATACCATTCAGCATGTATACACAGAAAGCATCATAACACCATGAATCTGAATCAAAGCTTCATATATTAATTCAAACTTCTGTACATGGGTTCTTCTCTACAACTTTTTGCTACATCTGTCTTCTTCTCTATGCTCAATAATTGATAATAATGTTACAATGATACAAAGGTGAGGGTGTCTATAGTTGGTTTTCCCTCCTGTTCCTAAAACTGTCTAATCTGGAATTTAAATCTACCTACTTTCATTAACTATGCATAAATGCCTCCACCTACTACAGATGAGAGCAAATCGTTCAATATACAAGTGTGCCTTTTCTTAACTATTACATTTAATATTTGCGCATTTAAGCTTTCAAAAGCACTCTCAACATGTGCAAAATGCGTTGGCTCTTGTCCTCGCTGTCTTCCGCCTCCACGCTCGCTTGTTGTTGGCGATGCTCCTGCATCAAAAATTAAAGTGGAAATATTGAGAAATCAAGAAATTGAAAGAAGAGGTACACGAATTTACTATCTTGAATAGGTGTGTACAAAGGGAAAATGAACAATTAAAAAAAACAAAGTTAGAAGCTCCAAGAATAGAATAAGAAATTAACATTTGAAAAAAATAAGTTGTATAAGAGGCTCATTGGATCTAGTCAGCCATCATAGAGGAGAAGAAGTCAAAGGATAGCCAAAGAAAAAGGGGTCTCAATATTTTAAATAATCTGTTGATGAGCTCTCCTAAAATTTGTGGGATGATTTCAATTTTGTTTAGTTTTATGGATTCTCTTGCATGAGGACATGCAAGCACATAGGTGCGGGTGAGATATTTGCATCACATATTTTCATAATCAATTTCCCCTTTTTCCATTATCATTCAATACTTTTATACCTGGAACTCAGCCATATTATCCTATATTTCTATGTTTCTAAGCCTAAAACCCTTCAACAAGCATCTAGAGGTAAATGTTGTTTATTTAATTTCATTTCCTAAGACTTTAATAGATTCAAATGGGTTTTTAGGCTAACATTACTAATAAAGAATTGTTTATTTTAGCTCCAGTACCGTTAGTACACTTCCAATACCATGGCTCCTGGATTGGCATATATGCACCCTCCCAAATGAAAAATGGCCACATGACTTTTGAAGGCCGAAATGCCAACATGGTGTGTGTCCCTTGGTTTGTTCTTAGGTTTCTCCAAGAAATCATGAGGCTTCAGTCAAACTTCATGGTCAATGTTCTCTTCTGCATAGATCGTTAGTGAGGTCATGATCCATGATTGAAAAGATATTGTTCATATGAATTTCATGTCATATGAATAGTATACAAGATCAAAGGTCAATCTGTTTGTTTCCCACATTTTCTAACGTTGTCCTAATGGTTATACAATATCCAAGCAGGTTCGATCTTATTATTAGCGTGAATATTCTTGATTCTTTATTCCATAGGAGTACATGGGATCATGTTCATCTCTTCAATTGGGATTTTC
This sequence comes from Picea mariana, assembly GCA_032191745.1. Taxonomy (NCBI): domain Eukaryota; kingdom Viridiplantae; phylum Streptophyta; class Pinopsida; order Pinales; family Pinaceae; genus Picea; species Picea mariana. The sequence continues at coordinate 20,683 of JASDQU010685391.1, read as the reverse complement.
CTATATATTAATCTATTATGTAATGTAATGCTAACATTTTTTGAATTGTTGAATCGAAGCCGTTGAGAGACCTATGTGATTTGTTGATATTTGTTATCATAGTGTGATATGCATGCATTGATGTGACTATTGTAGATTGGACACATCGTTCTTAATACAAATTGAAATTTTTATTAATGGTGTCTTTATAATCTTGTGACTATAATTAGATAGGCTTGCTAATCAGTTGGAAAGGTCCCACCAATATGAAATCTGCAACTAATTTGTATTTTTTTCAGTTAGCTTAGTTTGCGATTTCAATTTGGTTTATATCACTTTATCAACAATAGACCTGTAGCATGATTTATACTTAGATATATTAATGTTTTCCTTATTTCTCATTTGGTAGATACACTTCATTGCTTGATTACAACTTTCATTTGGTTTTATATCTCACTTGCTGCATCTCTTTTATGTCATTGCAATTTAATAGACTTTGAGTTATCACACTCGTCATAATCTTTTGGGAACTAAATCAATCATTGTTTATAAGTGTAGGAAAACTTAAGGTGAAAGTGTGTACTTCAGGCTCTTTGTGAGATTAGATCCAAGAGATTGGTAACTGATTTTATTGTGATCTTTAACACTTTGATCCAGGATTAAATGAATATGTTAATAAATAACAAGATCTTGCTTGATTCATGTTTACATGAAAATAAGTTATTTGGTAGTAATGTCCAGTGCTACCACAAGGCTTGTTACACTTAACGTATGAACCATGAATGCAATTGTAATATTCATCATTAGTTCTATGGGTTTAACTTATTGTACATATTATATTTCTTACCTTTCTAGCTAATAATTTCAAGGTTAGATCAGTAGCATCTTGCAAGAGTTTGATTCATTATTTGTTGATTGATTTGAACATTGGCATGAATGGTACTTTGTCTTTGCCTTTCATGTTTATTAAGTTAATCTATAGTATTTATAATCTATTAGTTTGATGAGTTAAACATTTCATGGAGTGCAAGAACACTTAGTCCTCAAGTGAAAGACCCAAACACACCTGTCAGTGACACCTAAACTAATGGACTGATAATTGTTCATAGATTTGATTTCTTATTTTAAGTATTTTGATTCCTTCATAGATTGAAACCTTAAGTTTTCATTGATTGCCCGAGATTACTTTAGAAACATCCCTATGCTCACATAACCCATCTTGACATAGGATGCAGTGCCATTGAAAATCTTGATATAGATATGTGAATGCAAGTTAAGGTGTTTGAAATATATACTTGGTTTCCTTGAATCGATTCTTGTGTGGTTTGAATGCATTTTTTCTTTTTGGATTGATACTTTTGGTAGGTAGTCCTCACCTTTTTCCCTGCACATATTGTGTTTACAACTCACAAGTCAAGTCTACGTCTAGATTGACAAATAAATGGAACATGCTTTATTAAATGATAAATAAACAACCCAACAGACTATATGTGTATAATTTTATCGATAATGGATTTGTGCAGCCTATGGAAAAATAACTTCAAAATAAAGATATTGAGAAGTATTAAAAAAAAATGGAATTTTTAATGTATTTACAACCCAAACCGCCCCTCCTTAGATCTTCCTCTCCTATGATCCACTTGATCATCAAGAGTATGTGATCTCGAGGCCGAGGGTTCTGCATGCCTTGGGGTAGATCTCACTTCCTACTAGTTTACTTAATTGTACGTTACTTTTTGCATGTCTCCTTTTATACTATACCTTTTGGTACTCTTGCATTGTATTGACATCATTGTATTCAACAATCCCTTTGACCTAATTTTTTGGTCATTAGTCAGACATTAATAAAATTATCTTATCTTTATCTTATTTTTAATGGGAAAAGCCATGCTACCACAAATTCCAATCTTTTTATTTAATACAAAAAATTATTATATTAAAAATAACAAATATAAACTATTTAATTTCTTTTAATATTAATTAATTTACTTAAGATTGATCATACTTCCAATTTCATTTTTATGATTATTTTTTAAAATTAAAAAAACCATGTATGCAGTTTTAGAATAACAACGTTGTATTTGTGGTAGTTAATTGCAACTAGATATACAATTTTTAACAGGTGTCTAAAGACTTCTTGTGATTTGTGTTTTTTTTAATGGTCAAAAACTTCTTGTAATTTACACATTTAATATTTTATTATTAAGAAAAAATAACGTATTTATTTTTTATTGTAAAAAATCTCTAAATAATTTATTCTTTATTAGTCCCTGCCATAGGCATAGAGGGACTATAATGATCAATAATTCGTTGACTACATATTAGTTTGTCCTTTGACTAGAAATATTTGCATAATACCTATTGTTGGAGCTAGGGAATTAAAAGCATATATTTTTATATAATAAAAAGTATCATATATGTATTGATCTGATTGGATAAGAGATTGGAGGTCTTATTGCCGGATTCGCTATTCCCAATGTTTTATATGGAAACATATCCAAATTTTTTCTAGTATACAGTCTTTTTGTATCATATATTTTTCCTATATATTGCTTGAAGGTGTATTAATTCTAGCATTAGTTCGAATGTTTGTATTAGCATTTTCTGCTAGCTAAATATATCCCTAAGTTTTGATATGTACTAAGCATATTGAAATGTTTTGATATCCAAGCTTTATAGTGATAGAGAATTCCAAAGTTTATAACGTCCTTGCCAGATGTATTTTTGTTGAAATGTATTGACACTTTTTTTGAGATGCCTCAATAGGCCTGACAGATTAAATGTTTACATGACACGACGTCCTCTAACAGGCCTGACAGCTTAAATGTTTTCATATCGCGAGGTCCTTAGACAACCTAACAACCTTAAATGTTTATGTAAATACGCTTCTCGGAGTACATTTTTCCTCGAAATTTTCCATACAGTTACAGTGAATTTGCACAATCTTGTTGTCCACTGCCAATTCAATAACCATTGTATGTTTCATCCTTCTTCTACCTTTGCAATGCAATTTCGTCATCATTGAAGCTACATACATTGTTTACTGGTTCGGTGAGTGCTTCTTCTTTGTTGGTTTGTCGGTTGTTGCTTGTTGTTGTTTCCTTCGCGATTCGACCTGCGCATTTGCATTTCATCATTTCATAGTAAGTTTCGATGCCATAGTTTCATTTTATATTCCTTGTTTGTTTTTCAGTGTTTGCAGTTTGCAAGTAAGAATGTTTGTTTATTTGTAGTGGCATGGTCCTTGTATGTTTCTGGTTCCTTATGTTTTTGGGCTGCAGTTTCTTAATCGTTGGAGATACATATGTTGTTTACTGGCTCAGTGGTTCTTGTTGGTTCGTTGGTTCATGGGTTTCTAGTTATGTTTGTTTGTCTCGGGTTTATGATTTGGGGCCTTGGGGTGCATTTCGACCTATTCGTGCTTTCTCGCTGGTTTGGTGATTGCTATTTTCTTTTGTTTGATTCGACCTTGCAGGGTTGGGGTCTAGTGGTGGTGGTTGGAGATTTTTTTTTCTTTCTTTTTTGGATTATTATTGTTTTTTGGGGTGCTTTACGGTGTTCATCCCCTACACCCATGAGTCAACATGCAATTGTGTTATTTTCCCTGTCTACTGAGGTCAATATTTATTCTTCTATGAGATTTTGCTGGTGCTTCAGTGTTGGCATGAAATAAAATAGTTGCATGCAAAATTGTTCGAGGATTACATGTGAAATTGCAATATCCGTAATTTTTTTGTTAGAATAAAGCGTATGCAGACTACATTTATAAACCATGTATGGTCAAATGTGTCGATATGAAATTACATGTTCTTTCTCCTCTACACAAACTGGTGTGCACACGATACAATTTGTGTTTTGCTTGAGATATGATATGTACAACAAAGATTCTGCAAGATTATATTTGGATGTCTGGAAGCATGTCTGGGTAGTTTTCCATGGAAAACCAAAAACTTGTATTGTGGGCACAACAGTCTGTGTAGAGGATAAATAACATGTATTTCCATCAGTGGAAGAATATCTGGATAATTTTCCACAGAAAACCAAAAATCGTTTAGCTACGACCATGCAATTGCGTGATATTTTTTGGCTTGTAATATATTTTGGGTAGGGAAAAAAAATTACACGTTTACATCCATGGATGGAGAAGTGCAAAGGTTCATGCTTCTGCCTATTTTCTAGATTGTTCTATGAGTCTGTTTTATTGTATGTACATATTGTTTTTTCTCCGGTGCATACCAACTTCCATTCATGTTCATTGTATTGTGTGTGTTCCCACATTCAAACAAACAGAATAGTTGGAGAAAACAAGGGAGTTTTGACTGCATCGATTGAAGAGGATATAGAAAGGTGCATGCTTGTACTGTTATTTCATATTGTGTTGTTTTGTATTTCATTTATGGTCTGTATATGTGTTCACCTAGTTTATTATATGTACATGTTGTGTGCCTTTCTACATGGTAACTTATCTTCATTACATGCCTTCTTGCATACTAACCTGCTTCATGTCCGTTGTGTTTTCGATGCATTGCTACATTTAAACAAACAAAATAACTGGAGATGACGATGGGCTCTTTTTCAAGTAAATAACCCTGTTTTTGTTTCTTTTACATGTCTTTCTTCATTATAAGTTATCTTCGATACATGCCTTTCTGCATACTAAGCTACTTCATGCCCGTTGTGTTTTCACTGCATATTTGCATTTAAACAAACAAAATAACTTTCTTTTAGATGTCTGGAAGCATACTAACTTGCCTTCATGTCCATTGCATATTCGACGTTGCTGCCTTGGAAAAAACAGGTTGCTTGGACAGGGAGATGCATTGTTTTGTGCAACAGCAAAGGGTTCTATGGTACAATCTTCTAAAAGGTATACCAAGTGTGTTGGTAAATTAAATATACAAACTAGGTGGGGGCATATAATATTAGAGTTGAAAACAATGGCTTGGAAGCAATGGGCCTTTCTGCCCTTCCTATTTCTACTTTTTCCATTTTCTATTATTCCTTTGGTTTTCTAATTCATCTATTTAGTGTGCTTTCTGAAAATGCCTTGGTGCGTCGGTTGGTGGACTAATGGTTTCACATCTGTGGTTGCGCTTATACCTTATTCCAAAGTTACCCACTTTATCGATTGCGAGTGGAGGGCTGGCAGGTTGAAGATTGCTCCCTTGGTTTCTGGGGGTCCACAATATGCAGATTGGCCATGGTGCCCCACCCTCATGCCTTGTTTACTGTTAAACATTTATCTAGTTAAAAAATCAGATGCATACAATTTTACGGTTATTTAGTCCTTTTGATGGACAATATACAATGCATATGCTTGTTTAGTCATGATGTTCATCTGCACATGCTTGCATAAAAAAAAGTTGGACTACTGACATGGGCATGAACAGTCAGTCATCCCAGACATCAGCAGACTGACAAGGCCAAAGGTAAATATGCATACACTCTTCTCTTACTATGTTTACTAAAACAATATCCTCGGCTATATATTCATCTATGACATGGTGGATATGTTGATGTGATCTACAATATATGGTTTGCAACTCACAAGTAATATCAACAAGTACAAGTGAGACGTCGAATGTGCTGCATGTTCCGCAAACTAAGAGGTGTGGTTGAAAAAATCTAGCTCCATAGTTCACAAAGCTATGCATGTACTTGTAGATTTATGCCAGTGAAAGAAGAATAAAAAAAAAAAAAAGTGCACACTACCATTCACTTTAGTTTTCCTGTTCAAAAATTGTTAGCAGGTCTAGAGTTCTAACATACAAAGTACTATCAATAGAGGACTTGAACAACCGCCGAACTAGACAAGTGTTCGTCGGGGAAATAATGGTAGTCTATAGCACCTACTTGGACAAGGAAAACAAAAGTAGATCCATTATGTGTGCTGACATGACAGACAAGGAGGCCATGATCACAGTGACACCGATTTCTCCTCCACAACTTGTCCAGAAACATGCAGAAAAGATATTGTCGGGTAATGGGATATCCATTACAAATTTTAATATATTGCCCCAAAAAGTATATGACCGTGGTGATTGCGATCGAATTATTTCGCTCAACAAAACAAGCATTGTGGAAAAAAATTCTGCTATTTGTTCAGAATATCGTTTCATCCCAGACACAACTATCAACCAGCTTGCACAGAGCACTGATATTTACCCAATCGAAACAATTGGCACAACTGTCACACTGGCGAGAAAACTTGGCTCGCAACACATTCTCCATATAAAGGATGGAGATTCGGACAACAACAAGGAAATGGTACCTCTTTTCATATTTAGTTTTGTCCTTTACTTTTGCATGTGCGTGTATCTCGGGTTAGTTACACAAATATTGCATTGTTCCATGTTGCAGCTACAATTGTTCGATACATATTCAAATTTGTTTTCGCCAATGGAAAAACAATTGCATAAAGGGAATATTCCACTTATGTTGTTCAAAAATATAACAAAGAAAAGGGATGTTAGAGAAAGGATCTTTCAGACAACCCAGGCAACATTTGTAACATGGTTGCGAGCAGATATAGTAGAGGATTTGAAGAAACTAGCTAGCTCTACAACTGTTGTGCATATACATCC
>JASDQU010685388.1:35924-49998 GCA_032191745.1 Picea mariana | reverse complement strand
AGTTCTTTGGTATTTCCCTCTAACTCATATCTTTTTCTATCTGTTTATGTCTTATGTTGGGTTTACAACTTGCTTCTTTTAATTTTTTTTAAATCTTTCATTGGATTTTGTGTTGTATTTCCTTGTCACGAAATCAACCTTTTTTCTTCAAAACTTGGGTTCATTTTGATGTCTTTTCATTCATCTGATCGATTAAATATTTTTATAAGGAAACTCATTGATCTCTTTACTGTTTTAATTGATCTCTAGCCTTTATTCATTTCCGGAATATTTCTCAAGTGTGTTTTGTTGTTTTTGGTGTTTTTCTTTGAATCATTAATTTGTTTTTTTTATCTCTTATTGATTGTTGAGAGTGCCTTTTGTTTGTGTGATTTTGCTTCCCATTTTTTCAAATCCATAATAGTGAAATCTGTTTTTATTATTGAAACAATAAGCATTAAATAGATCATTCAATTCACATTGATAATCAAACAAAAGGATATTTTTTCATTGGTTTTTGGATACCGGAAAAGATTTCTTTACATTTTAGCACTTATTTGGATTCTTGTTGAAAACAAATTGCATGAAGTTTTTGCATTCTTGTGTTTGATAGTGAAAGAAACAAACTCTTCTCCTTCCTATAAATAGAAGTTCATAGAAAGAAAAGTTTTTTTATCATTCTTTCATTCTTTTACTTCTTTGGGATTCGAGTCATAACATGATTAGTTTCACTCTCATTTACCTTTGTGTCAAGAACAACCACTAAAATCAACGCTAATTAAAAAACAATATAGAAACTTTTTTCTTTTTAATCTCTTTACACCAACAATAGACTAGGACTATCAATTTGGAATAGGTTGTGATAATAACTCTCCAAAGCATTCAAGACAAACTCAGAATCTTGCGAGAGGGACAATAAATCCAATTTTCGTATAAGCATAGATGGGATACCCCTCTCACATAGGGGTTACGCACGAGGTCACATTCTAGAGAGAAACAAAGATTATCCCTTCGAGACTTAACCATTCGTAGTAGTCAGATCATATATTTGAGGTTCTTCTTGAGGTTCAACTATCTTCATTTGGTCTCAGAGCTTTGTTAATTCTGAATCTATTCAGGGTCCTCTAGAGTTTTATCGGTCCACTTGTCCTCATTTCTCTTGAAGGATTTCAGATTTGATATCCTGCCCATACGTTTAGACTCGAATTTTGACTGTACTCACCCAAAGGCTGAGTCTGAGTTGGTGTCCTTAGTAGCCATAATAGTTATGGCATGTACATGAGGTGACGGTGAAGGGAAGTCTTCACTGTACCTGTAATAGATGTTGGTCAAACTCACTCGGGCTCCTTGGAGGGTAACCCACGGGTAAAACCGTGAGGAAGCTTGCACCAAGGTGTAATTCCATTAAGTAGGTCTCCAACGTAATTAATCCACCCACTTATATCCTATCCCCTTCTCGGTTTGATCACGCAATGTTGGATTCCATCACCAACTAATACGTTCATTGAGAGAAGGCATTGTTTCCTTGTTGGTTTTTATATATTTTTAGCGAGTGGTTTTTATTTACTTAATTGTCTTTAAAAGTTGAGAGTGTAGATGATAAAGGTATTTTTATATCATGTAGGATGCAAGCGTTTCCTCCAAAAGGCTACGAACCCTTACCTCCTAACTCACCCGACGACACTTATCGTGAAGAGGTTGAGACCCATCCAAACACTAGGAGTGTTGATTATCCTTTGTTAATGAATCCTAAGAGAGATCTGGTTACGGTTGAGGAAGGCACCCTTCCTATTAACCCAGATTTACAAGTTCCTATTGAGCCACTCCTTCTCTATTTGGACTCTTCTGGTAACGTTATAGCAGAGGATTACCCTCGGTTGTCATCTAGGCAATACAGTGAGACCAATATGGAATCTAGACAATCGGATTTTAATGACAAGTACATGACTCATGTTTTTCTTTCTGACATAGTCAATCCGCAATAGAATCTTGTTTGTTCTATATGGAGAACTCCATCGAGATGTGACCTTTTCAAAAAAATCAATTTTAATCGGCTGCCTTTTGACCCTCTTACCTCTGCTAGTATCAAGGCAAGATAGTCCGATCAGACTATTGACCATCCCATCGAACAAGAAGAAAATCTTGGTGCCATGTCAATACAAGCTCAAAATAATGCCGACATCGTATTGCCTAGTCATATACTAGTTACCTTGACAGTTACTCTTACTACACCACATCTTCAACCTACAGCTCCTTATATTCCACATAGAATGTAGAACCCTAGTATATGCATCATAGAATGTAGAAACCTACCACACACACACTCAAATATGGTACAAGTCCCAACTAGGGGGAAACCATCATTTAGTGGACCCATCCCCCTCGGGGGACAACCCCCCTTACACATACCCACTGGGGGGAAACCCCCTTTTGTTGGTCAAACCCCGGTTTATTTCCAATCAATGGTAGAGAGCCAACCTTCTTTCACTGGAAACCCTCCAAAATCCTGGGGACCACCCCAAGGATGTACGTTTCATCAACCATATCAAGGAGGGTCATCATACCCCAACCCACAAGGAGGAATACCGAATTCTAATCCTTCTAGATTACATTTTGTACAGCCTTTCATGGGGGTCCTGAATCCCACTTGGGGTGCTCAAGGACAACAATCTTATCCTCCCCAAGGGCCAATTGTTTACCCCCCTCAAGGGAAAATTGTTTATCCACCCCAGTCTAATCAAATGACCTGTCCTCCCACGGGCTATATTGTTTATCCTCCCCGGGGCCAAACGGGTTTCTCTTCTCCTTTCATGATCATTCCTCAACAGATGAATCCTACCTATGCTAGTCAACAACCACAATACATGGGAGGGCCTACTAGCTACAACTATCCATCTCAACTAGTTTACGGTCCTACTGGTGTCCTCATGCCGCACTAGTATCATCCTCAAGTCAATCAACAACTACCATTCTTAGCCACGCTAGATCTACCAGATCTATCACAATTGACAAATTATCTCATATTACACTTTCCTTCCTGGCCAACAATTCCTGTTAAATTACCTTCTAACATCCCAAAATTTGATGGTAAACCTGGCGAAGACCCTAACAACCACGTTATGACGTTTCATCTATGGTGTTCATCAAACTCACGTATGGATGATTCTATCTGGTTACTTCTTTTCCAGCGCACACTTACGGGTTCAACAGCCAAATGGTACATTGAACTCCAACGTGGTACCTTTCAAACTCTCTTGCCATGTATTTTCTCACGCATTTTGAATTACCCATTTGTTACGAGACTAGTACAGAACTCTTTACCTCCCTTCGTCAAACTAACTCATTGCATGTCTCTGATCACATTCATGAGTGGTGACGCCGATGAAGGTTGATCAAAGAAACCATTCCTAACCAATTGTTGGTTGAATAGTTCACTAAATATCTTTTACCTCCAATTGCTCATGACGTAGCCATGGGTTGTTTTATCACCAAGGAGGAAGCCATTGCTCGAGCCCAGTACCTAGACTTGGTTTATTCCCAATCCGGTACTTTGTATGAATTGATACCTAATGCTCCCCGCACATCAACTGATCCATAAAAACCATCTTCCACAGCTCATACAGATGGAATTATTAGTTCCCTAAAAACCCAATCTCCATCACAGTCAGTCGGCTTGGCTAATCGCTCAGTTCCTGCACCCACTACCGGTTCGAATTCACTCTCATCCACCTCCCCCCCGACTCAAATATCTGATGTGAATATAGTTAAATCTACTTCTCCACAACAATCAGGGGGGAAGAAGAAAATGAAAAATAAACCAAAGAAGAACACTAATCATAATGAAAATCCAAAAACACCAACTCAACCACCTGCTACTGAGAAACAACCACAGCAAAAACCAAAATTTCCATGTCTCATTTGTGGTGATGATCATTACACACGAGATTGTCCTCATCGTGACGAAGTTGCAAAACTTTTCAAAGGAAATTCCCAACCCACTGTGTTGACACAAACTTTTCCTCAGCAGCAGTCCCTGGTTGCGTAAGCCCCTACTCCTCTGACAAGTGGAAATCCAAATCACCCTCCTACTGAGGAAGCTTCATTGATTGCCTACATTTATATTTTTAATGGGATCGATTTAACCACTTGTACTACAACATATGACACTTCGGATAAACTCGATAAGGAGAAGGTCGCTAATGGTATTACGCTAGATCCACCATCCACCACCATTTCTCCTCAAACTGGGCCACTTCAGATTGAGAAACCAACTTTTGACTCTATCTTACATCCGCCCAAGAGAATTATTCGTAAGACAAATTTTAATCCTAGTTCATGTGTCGCCCAAAACTACAACATCATTGAATATTTGGCCCAAGCACCATGTGTTATGTCAGTTCTCGAAGTTATACAACATTTCCCTAGTCAACGTAGAACTCTCTTGGCCGCCATCGGAGCAATAGATCATGAGTCGTCTAATAATATCACGTTTAACCTAGATAATTTCAAATCATGAATCTCTCACCATATTTCTTTCCAGATCGATGTTGTTGTCCACAATCAACATATTCATTGCACATTCTTGGATGAGGAAGCCTCCACATGTGTCATGTCATTAGCTTGTTGGAAAGGGTTGAAATATCATGGTCTTAATCAATCCCCTACTATGTTATGAGCATTCGATGGGCAAGGCTTTCATCTTCATGGGCTCTTGCAGTCCTTACTTGTTCAATTGGGAGGCAAGTCTGTCTTCGTAGATGTTGAGGTAGTCAATGATCCCCTCAACTAAAACTTATTATTAGGAAGAAGTTGGTTTTATGCCATGACTGTTGTCGCTTCATTGGTGTTTTGATGTGTACAATTCCCCTATCAAGGTAAAATTATGACTATCGATCAGTTAGATTACTGCACCCCCGAAACTCACACTTCCATAGCCAACAACATTCCTTTTTGGGGAGATTCCAAGATCACTTACGAAAGTGTAGGAGTAGGCCTTTTAAAATACTCTTCGCTTATGGGTACCTTTCCTACACCACTTCCTCCCACTTTACAAAATATTTCCACAAACAATATGATCTTGACTATGGCATATCAATCCTACGAATCATATGATCTCTGAATTGTGCCTAGTCCTTTGGAATTTGATGCACTAGGTGACACTATGCCACTTAGTCCTACAGAGGCTATGTATGATGTCATCCATTCTGCATCTCCCTTACTGGATGACCAACATCTAATGGTGTCTACCGCTTACTCGTTTCCATCTTGGTTGGATTCCTTATCCTCTATTTTCGATTACATCCTCTGGATTTTTCCATCATATGAATCCATTATGGAAATGCTTAGTATCAAAGAGGCACCTTGGGATGATAATCACCATCGTTCATTTTGTCTTCCCAGTTTGGGTGAAATTGAGAAGGATATACACTCTATCTTTCCTGACAGTGTTGTCAATCTCCTCGATCTCCAATCCTCACCCAGGACACCATATTCAAGGGGAATTTGGGAAACATCTCTTCTATGATTTCTATCGACATCTCGATAAAACAAGGTATTATGGAAAATTTTCATCTTGGTGTCAATTGTTCACCTAAGGAAGTGGAAGATTATATCATTTTGTTCAAATAATTTTGCAACATCTTCGCTTGGAGTTACGAAGAAATGCCAGGGATCAATCCATCGATCATTGTGCATGACATAAAGACTTACCCAGGTGTTAAACTTGTATGACAAAAACTTCATCCGGTTCATCCTAAGAAAATCGCGGCCATAAAGGAAAATCTTGAAAAACTATTGAAGTCTAGTTTTATTTATCCTGTTCCCTTGACCGAATGGATTTCTAACATTTTTTCGGTCACTAAGAAACAAGGGATCATTTGTGTTTTCATTGATTATAGGGATCTTAATAAGGATTGTCCCAAATAAAATTACCCTACACCTTTCATTGATCAAATTATCTATAATTGCATCGACAACGTTATTTTTTCTTTCATGGATGGTTTTTCGGGATACAACCAGATTGACATTCTATTGGCTGATCAACATAAAAAAGCCTTCATCTGCCCTTGGGGGACGTTCGATTATCAGAAACTACCTTTTGGTCATAAAAACATTAGGTCTACCTTCCAGCGGCCCATGTTGTATGATTTTCATGACATCAAACATATTGTGGAACCCTACTTCAATGACTTACCCACTCATTTTTCTCATCGGCGAGACCATATTGGTCACCTACGGGCCATTTTTCTTCGATGTCAGTTTTACCACATCCATTTGAACCCTCATAAATGTTTCTTCATTTTCAAATCAGGATGACTCCTTGGATTCTTCGTCTCCAAAGATGGGATTAGATTGGATCCCTTAAAAGCTAAAGCTATTCTCTCTTTACCCCCTCCCAACAATCTAAACCAGCTACAAAGTTTGCAAGGGAAGGAAAACTTTCTTCGTCATTTCGTTTATAATTACATCAAACTTACTAAAGGATTTATGAGGTTGTTGTAGAAAGACACTCCTTTCATAAGGGATGACACTTCTCAACACTCTTTCGATGCCCTTAAGCATGCCTTAACACACACGCCTCTCTTGCACCCACTAGATTATGCAAGAGACTACATCATTTATTTGCATGTCTCTACTACCACTATTGCTATGGTTTTAGTTCAAGAGGATAATAATGGTGACAAACATGTGATCTATTATCTGAGTAAGAATCTATCCGATCCCGAGCTCCGATATTCGCATGTTGAAAAATTGGCTCTAGCTGTAGTTATTTTTGTCCAAAGGTTTTGCCATTACATCATATTATGCACTACCACAGTCATCGCAGACTTGAACCCCATGTACCATATCTTAACTTGTCAAGTCCTTGGGGTAAAATATTCCAAATGGATCATTATTCTCCAAGAATTCGATCTTGAGTTTGCAAAATCAAAAGCTAAAAAGTCTCTAGTCTTTGCAGAATTGATATGCGATCTTCCTTATACTGATGAGGATATTAAGCCTAGTGATTCTCTTCCTGACGAATCCTTGTTCCTCATTAGTACGTCTAACCCTTGGTATGGAGATATTCTTCTCTATCTCCAAACCCAATGTTTTCAGCCCGACATCTCACGTGACGAACGTTGTTGTATTCGACACCATTCTAAACTCTACCTCATCATCAACGACACTTTGTACTGTTGTGGCATTAATATTTTCCTACAACGTTGTTTAACCCACGATGAGGTTGAATGAGTTTTAAATGACTGTCACCTTGGATCTTATGGAATTCATATTTCCAGGATGGCTACTGCCCAAAAATATTACGTGTGGGTTATTTTTAGCCTTTTATATTAAAATATTGTATCGAGGTCGTCAAACAATTCCCACCCTGTCAACTCTTTCATAAAAAAGTATGTACCCACCCTGCTCTGTTGCATCCCATTTTTTCTGTCGGCCCCTTCGCAAAATGGGGCATCAATTTTATGCAATGCAATCCCACCTTAGTCGATGGGCACGGTTATATTATCGTTTTCATCGATTACTTTACTAAATGGGATGAGGCAATTCCTACATTTATTAAATATGGTCGTACTGCAACACTCTTTTTTTTAACCACATCATAACTTGATTCGGTGTCCCACAAGCTATTGTGACCAATCATGGCTCACACTTCCAAAACCATATGATGAGTGAGTTTCATGTCAAGTTGGGTTTACACCATGAAAACTCATCGCCTTACTATCCTCAAGAAAACAAACAAGTTGAAGCCATCAAAAAATTCTAAATACCATGCTCCAACGCATGGTGGGAACAAACAAAACCTCTTGGCACTTGCAACTTTTCTTTTCACTATGGGCCTATCACACTTCAGTAAACTGTAATTGGATTCACACCATTCTAGTTTCTCTCTGGTATAGAAGTGGTTTTACCAATCGAATGTGAGATCCATTCGTTGAAACTTACTATGGAACTCCTACCTCACACTTATGTTGAAGAAGAACGATTCATGTATTTAACCAAGTTGGATGAAACACGTCGCGATGCTACTCTCATTAACGAGATGTATCAAAAATGAATGAAAAGTCAATATGAAAAAACCGTTCAACCTTGTGCTTTTGCATAAGGAGATTTGGTCCTATTTTATGGCCAATCTCACGATAAGCTGGGGACAGGAAAGTTATAACCTCTCTGGCATGGGCCTTATATCATAAAAAATGTGTTGCATAGAGGCTCCTACAAGTTAGTCGACTATGATGGAATATCTCTTGGTGATCCTTGAAATGGGATTTACTCAAGAATTACTATGCATAGAATATCTTTCATGTGTTCTTTGTACTTTATTGTACCATATACTTTTGACTTAGTGTGTTTTTTATTTTTGCGTGCATGAGTTTTGTTTCAGTTTCTTACACTTTGTCTTGTAATGGCATGCACAGATGACATCTCCCTTTCCCATCTTTTTCAGGTTTGTGGATGACGCCAGTTGATACACTCAGAACATTGCTTCTGTAACTTGGTTCATCTACCACTCTGGCGAGATGGTGAGTTCAGGAGGCACCTACCTCGGATCCGTGACAAATAAAATGGCAGAATATCACATTGTCATCAGACTCTTAACCGAAGCCTCCTCTCTGGGTATAACTCGTTTGATTATTAACCTAGACTCCCAACCCGTGGCATGTCAGCTTAATCGGGAGTATGTCGTCTCCAACCCAGTCTTACTATGTCTCCACATAAGGTTTCTCTGTCTCTAAATATCATTTGATTTTATCCAATACAGACACATACTGATAGAACTCAATACCACTTTGGATTCGTTAGCAAATTACATGTTGGATCGGTATCTCTCACATACATAAAACATTTTTGAAAAAAATAAAACATATGAACACAAAAAAAATCACATAAGATACAATGTAGCATCGATAGGCACTGCAAAAATTATATATGTGTGTGTGTGTGTGATAGAAAAAGTTTGTTTAAAAATATATCATCAAAATGTACATAATGGGGAAAAAATCTTGGGCCTTCATGCCCATAAAATTGTCATAAAAGACTACAAAATCAACTGAGGACCCTAATCATCCTCATGTATCATGTTTTTCTCTGTATAACACACTACTTCTTGTGCCACCTGATGAAGAAAATGGTTGAGACTCTTGGGAACCCCAACTGTATGTCACTGCAAATGGAGAGGCACATCCCGCTTCCTGAGGGGTGGGACACCCATGGTCAAACCTAAAAGGTTCCTCTCTACCTCTCGAAGTCCTCCCACCACAACATTGTGCTCAAATGATACTTATGCATCTCCATGATGCCCTAGTGTCAGCATCTCTACCAAACATGATGTGCCTCTGTCTGCATGATGAACCAAAATAATTTAGATTCCTCATTGTACAAATAAAAAAAATATAAAATATAAAAACAAAAATATGTGGCAAGGTTTAGTTTCCTACATGATGCATCACATTGGATTCCCTCAAGAAGTACCATGTTTGTGCTACCTCGGAAGTCCACCCCAACATAAGGGAAGTCCTCGATAACCACTATTTATCTCCTCCACCATGTGAATAAGTCAGTAGTGAATCTGAATATTGAAGGCTCGTTCTCAAACCTAGGGGATAGGCTGGTCCACCTCTCCATCCAAGGCTCGGTGACGGGATGTGTTATCAATGCAACATATGGTTGCATCTGAGGAATTTTTTCTAAGAAGAACAAAACTAGGAAAGAACCATACCCGAACTGCTTTTGTCTACCCGTCCTGCACTTGGATATTTGTTCCTTGACATTTCGAAGGAACCCTGCACTCCAGTTGAACAACCTGGGCTCTAAACATTGTAGGGAATACGAGATCTGTGACTTAGAGGCCAAGTGAGCACTAATAATACTCGCCAATTTGGTGATGGTGAATAGAATCGATTGAAGTGCCAAGTCTCTTACATATTTTATCATGATTCGACCACCTACCAACCGCGATCCAGGTATACAACACTCAGCAACATACGCCTTAGTTGGCTAAGGAGTTTCTCATTATTTAGACAAGAGAATGGGTTCCTCTCTCCTCGAGATCCCAGTTAGGAAATAGACATAATATAGCTCGATCTCAAGCATGTGCGGTCTGATGTGAAACGCTTTCTCATCATCATCCCATAGGTTGATAAAATACTCAAGCAGTAGTACTTCCTTTCCCATGTTTTGGAGCTTGAAGTACTTGAGTAACCCACAGTTTCGCAAAGCTTCCCTCATTTGAGGGTTTTGAAGACCGGTAATATAATCAAACTCATGTGTGCACTCTTTCCACTCTATCATGGCTAAACAATCGATGAAAACTGCAAATGCAACATTTAATCATTTTTCAATTTTTTATGGAAGAAAATTGTTTCAATTTATCCCAAAAGACAAAAGAATTTTGAGTTCTTTGCCTAGCGCTCCCTCAAAACTACCTACAGAGCACTAGTTCTCCCTAAGCATGTGCACCATTGTGTTGAAATCTCATTCAACTCTCCCCTAAGTGATTTGGGGGAGTGTTGATCTGGTTCGGTGCTCTAGGGATTCCTAAGGAGCCCAGAACACTCAAAACAGAAGCTAAAACAAAAAAAAAAAACACAAAAAATGATGAGAAGGGAAAGATGACCAACCTGGTCCGGACGAATCTTGAAACAGTCACTCACAGCTCCCACAGTTGCCACTCGAAAAATACTTCCCAAAGGTGGAAAATTCCAAATATAGAGATTGGTAAGAAATCAAATGGTAAATGAACTTTTTTTACCTATTTCACTATTTGATAGGTTCATTTTTTTTTATGTTTCTCCTTATTATAAAGTCTATTTTGGGTTTTTAATCTTTTTTCAAGAAGTTACTAATTCTTTGGGCCTAGAACTGTCTATATCTACATAATTTCAAGCATCATCTTTCGGCAACCTTGTAACACTGACGAGCATAAACTTTTTTCTTTCTTGCGCTCGCAAAAACATGAGAATGTAACCGAGTAGACTTTTATCATTTTTTCGGACTCCTAAAGGTTATACGAAAAAGGAAACCCTCGGAGTCATATTTAAGCTCTTTTCAGACTCTCTAAATATGAAAATATCACTGAGTGATCTTGCTTCCTTTCATGCTCGTTAAAAGGTCTCGAAAGGGCGTCCTTCAAGTAACGACTTATATCTTTTTCGGACCTCGGGCACTAAAATTATGAAAAAAGACAACTCTGGAGTCCCCTTTAAGTTATTTTCAAATTCTCTAAACATGAAAAACCACAGAGTTTTCCTTCTCTAGACTCTGTAAAATACACCTTGAAGGGCCCATATGGGAACGAACCCTTACTTCTTCTAGTTCATTAAACAAAGGAAGAGGGACTTACCGAAGGTGAGTTACATCAAGCATGTGAGTTATATCTAGCATGTGTTATCCTCCTCGAGCTCGTTAAAATAAAAAGAGGTACTCATCTATCTGGATGGGGGAAAAAATTGAAGGAGGCAGGTCAATTTTTTGAGAATTTTTACAAATAAATCTTACAGTCTCCCTTGAACATGACACGTGTTTCAACGTTCATCCTAAACACTTGGATAATCCTCTAAACCTTTGCACTGAACCAATACTATGAGTCTTTCAACTCCTTCGATTCATCCGAAGAATTTCATAGCACCTACTACATTATGATTTGGTACACTCTGCATTTATGTTTCCAAGTTTCATGTCCTGCCCCAGTGTTCAAGGGAAGTATCTACCTCGATATTCAACCATCTAAAAAATTACCAGTTTCCGTACCCATGTCAGTCCATTTCTATATCTCATCAATTCTTATGTCAATTTCGTGTCGATGATGGGGGATACATCAAGGCCCTCCTTGGAGGAGTCTTTTCTTTTTGACTTCAACACATCATCAGGGAATTAGACATAGAGACCAGTCGGTACCTTGGGACCTGCATGCCTCAATGGTAGGCCTCCTCACTTCTAACAGTTGGCTTACATCATTGACCTCTGATTAGATGATTCCATGAATGTTCAACTTCATCTCATTTATTCACATTCCTTGGATTGTACTAGGGTACCTTGGGAGTCATTGACATCACTGGTGATTTCCCTCACACGTGTTAATGGTTTACCTCAAAGACCGGTAATCAAGTGGTTTCTACCATGTTCGACATCAAAACATCTATTCACATGGATAGATTCGTACCACGTTAGGATTGGGAAAAATACCCTGGGATGAGCATTCACTTTTTTATCTGCTTTGCCCACGCTATGAAGGAAATCACTTGAGAATTGATATATGTAATGTCACGTAGATCCACTTTGTATTGGTCTGTGGCTATGTTTTATCATCTCATAGCTCCACTGTGTATTTTTTGTGGCTATGATCAGTTCATAACATGGAGGTATGGATCCACATTATATCTTTGGTCACCATACCCTTATTCAATATCATCATGGATATGCAGTGTATTTATTGGTGGCCATACCTTAAGTCATTTATTACCCAAGCATAGGTATACCTACCTTGGGATAGGAACAAATGGTAACATTTGTTTGATGGTTGTTTGCAGCTTCTACTAGGTTCTCCAACTCTATACCCTAGCTTCAAAAAAATATACAAAGTGTTTCGGTCATCAATTTTCATCTTCTGACTTCACACTTTTGGGGGGAATCTATTACATGTCAAAATTCCTCACTTCGATAATATCACAGTCTCATTGTCATAAGTGTCATAAGTGTCACAAGTGCCACACTTTTGTCACAAGTGTCGTAAATGTCATATTTTTGTTCTGCATATGTCGCACTGCGAACACTTGATACATCCTCTAGAACATGTTGGAAGGAGAAACCATATCATTTTATAGACTAAACAAAGTGTTTTTCCTTGAGAATTGGTCATCTTGATGATTTTTTGGAAAATCAACGCTCCCATGCTCATATGCAGGGAGCGCTAGCGCTCTCCGTCCATATAGCATGGAGCATTGCAGTGCTCTGTTGCCCATTTTGAAGGAGTGTTGATTGGTTGAGAAAATCATGGGAAGAAATCCCCATTTTATCTAAGGATAGCTAGAGGTGATTCGAGTTGATTTGGCTCGAATATAAGCTTTAGGTTGCATCTAAGGGAGATGCCACAACTGATGGAGTCATATCCTCAACTTATCCCAAATATAACCAAGGTGGTTGAGCCTCTCAAATCCTATAAAGGGAGGCATTCTCATGGTGAACAAGGAAAAAATAATCAGCAAAAGTATTGTCATTTTGATCGTGGACCTTTTGAGCAAGGGGTTGGATGAGGAGGACTTGGGGAGGTTGTTTCAAATGAATCTACAGATTGTAAGTGTATTTTTAATTTTCTCATTAATATATGCTTGACCTGTTTCCTTAAAGTTTGTGTATTATTGCATATGCTTTTCTATTATGGATGAATTTGGTTTAAACTAATCTTGGTAGAGTAGGAATTCTTTGTTTTCTTTATTGTCCATTGCATTGTAGGAATCATGTCATGCTAAGGAGCTTAGAGATCAAGTTCAGATTGGATTAAGTGAGGACAATCTTCAAAACAAGGTACATGATACCTTCTCCCTCTCTTTATTTTTATTAGTTTAATTGTATTTAAAGGGATGTTAGTGTACATTTGCATTTTTTTGTCTTGGTAGTAGGGGTCTAGAATCCAAGGGGATATTCACCTGTCCGCAAGGAGATTTTCATATAACACCTAAAAAACACCTTTATTTCTCAACCCCATAGTTGATGGTATTTCCCCAACCCCCTCGAAGGAACCTACCACCACATGCAACAATAATTTGTGTATAAACCATCCATGTTACATATGTTTTGCATATGGACATTACACTCACCATTGTCTAGATCTACCCCAATTTCAGACTACATTAACCACAGTTCGTTAGGAAATTGTTACGGCTCCACCACCTACAAACACACAATATATACTTACACTACCAGTGGTAGGTAAACCTATATCCACCCCCATTTATTATATATCCATGTTATTTGTATCACACAACACTCATCCTTGCAATATTTGAGGGAAATTTGACCATTTTATCTTCCAATGCCTACAAATCGTCGATTGTTGAATATGCCATCTATCCTAGCTCAAGCAACTTCATGCTTCTCC
>JASDQU010685387.1:15688-40864 GCA_032191745.1 Picea mariana | reverse complement strand
GTTACACATATGGCTTGGGAAAACCTGTATGACCAACCAATGAAGAAATTGAAGCTCGATGGAAATACATACGACTTGTGGGAAAGAGGAAATACCCAACCAAGGAAGAAATCAACTCAATGGAGATGCGTACGACTTGGAAATGGAGAAAATGCAACTTTGAAGGATGTGTACAAATTTGCAATGGAGAAATTACAACTCTGGAGGATGTGTACGACCTAGCAATGGAGAAATGACAACTATGAGGGATGCTTATGGCCTGTGGAAAATAATTGCAGCTTGTGAGGAAGACATATGGCTTGTAGGAGATAGAAAACCTCCAACAAACCAAAACAACTACTCTTAACCAATTTAGCAACTCCCTAAACTATTGCAACAACTTTGGAGCATAAACAATAGATCTTTGAGACTGGTTGGGCATCCAACGATGGAGGTTTTCTAAATATTGGTAAACTCTAATGGAAAACAAACACAAAGTAAGCAAAAATTGATATTTCTAATGAAAAATGTCCCTTCCATATAGTCTCAATTCCCATTGGCAACCATTAAAACCCTTACAAATAATTTCTTAATCAATGTAGAAGMAAATTAACATAGTAAATCACACATACACAAAGAAAAACATCACATATGAGTCATTATTTACCCTAGAAACCAAAATGGGAAAACCAACATTTAATTGGCTTCGACTAGGCTCTTTATTATACAACAATAGGCATATTACATCTTCTCTAGTTCAYCGTCATGCTCCTCATGGAATTCTAGGCAACATTCCCTTCACTCTCAACCAAAGAACCCCTCTTCATTTATGGGGAAATAGTATATAGGAGGATGGCTCAATTGGGGGATAGTTGGAAGGTCATGTATCCCCATCCCTTTAGCTTCCCAATGCTCATTTCTCCTCCCTTTTTTTTTGTTTTAGAACAATGAAGAAGAGGTCTCATGTTTTTATTTTTTATCTATTTTTTGAACACATGATATTTTTTTCAACAAAAATATTTTTCCTTGTAACTCTTTATCTCATATGTTTTCCTTGTGATTTGATTTAATGCAGGGTGGACACTAATCGTTATGATATGGGACCCTTCATTCCAATAACCTGGTCTCCTTCCTCATCTGTAGCCTCAAGCCTTGTTAGTGTCAATCATCGCAGAGCTTGTATTGGTAGCCAATTGTTTTTGTGTAGATCCATTTCAGATCATGTGTGTATGTTTTAAAGTGCTTGAACATRGAAATATTTACCATTTTTTTTAATTTCTCTATCTTCTTAATATATCCAAGATTAAAATGAATTTATATTTATGTATTTTTATTTATTTTTAACTAGAAGAGTTGGTCATTGCTTGAGCATCACTAAGAAGAAGTGCGGGTATCAAGCTTGACTGGCTACCACTATAACTCTTAGATAGTTGTGACAACCCGCAAGTCACAACTATCAAGGTAGCCATGACTCAAACATATGCTAATATGTTGACAATCCGCAAGTCACAACTATGAGGGTAGCCACGACTCAAACCTGTGCTAAGACGTCCCTTTGAAAAATATTGCAATTTTGAATGGGGCACCTACCATTTAGCTAAACCACTTTAGCCTAAAATGAATATATGTTTTTTTTAGCTAGAGGAAATAGTAACTATTTGAGGATTTCCTAGGAGAGCTTTGAGGATCAAACACCACTATCTTTCACTATAACCCCTAAGGATAGATGTTATAGCCTGCAAGTCACAATTACCAGGTTAGCCATGACTCAAACTTGGGCCGAAATTCCCTATGGAAAATCTTGTGATTTCAAACAGGGCACCTACCATTCGACCAAGCCACTTTGGGTTAAAATGAATCTTTTGTTTTTTTTTAGCTAGAAGAGTAACTAATTGCTCAAGGGTCACCAAGGAGAGGTCCAAGAATCAACCCCCACTAGATGCCACTATAACCCCCGGGATAGATGTGATAGCCCACAAACTACACTTATTAGGTTAGTGGTGACTCAAACCCAGGCTGAGACGCCCTATGAGAAATCTTGTGATTTTGAATGGGGACCTACCATTTGAGCAAGTCACTTGGGGAAAAATGAACCTATATTTTTTTTGTAAGACTAGGGGGATAGGTAAATGGACATARTGACCTAKCCAGGTCGAGATCAAACCAACTCATTGCCATTATACCCCCTAGCCTGCAAAACACATGTATCAATAACTTGTGACTCAACCTAGGTTGAGACATCCCTATAAATAWGAATGGGGTGCCTACCTTTTCTGTCAAGCCACTTTGGGCCAAACATGTCACTGGCACGATTGGAACCATGGCAGAGAGGATAACAATTCCACCATTCAACCACCTTAGCTAAACCCATGTGACAAAAAATGAATCTATGTTTTTCTTAGACTAGGGAATCAGTAAYTGGACAGAGTGACTTGGGCTAGGCTTGACATCAAAGCGACTAGTTGCCAGTATACCCTAGGGTTGAGATGTCCTAAGATGTCTCTAGATGTGCCTATCAACAGAGGCACCACCCTTTCAACCAAGCCACTTCAAGCCAACATGTCGCTGCAAGTTTTGAACTGAAGAGGTTTACAAACTCACTCCCTACCAATTGAGCTACGACCTCGTGAATTTTAAAAAATTGAAGCACATAAAGATGGGCTTTGACCAATTCATATGTGAATCAATCACAAGATCATTTAATATAATCTCTCAAAGTGCAACCACATGTTTGAGCATTACCTCAAAAAAACCTCACGGCTCCAACAACAACCCTCATGAGAATTAAACCTTACCCACTAATCAAATAAAATAATCTATTTTTTTTATTATCTAAGGGAATTGGTAAATGGTCAAGCCTTTACCTAGGCGAGGCCCATGTTCAAATCTAGTTGGTTGCCACTATATACCTTAGGCTAGTGCTAACAAACTGCAAGCCAACACCTAGTAGAAAACTTATGACTTAGCAAGGATTGAGACGTCCAGAGACACAATCGAGGGGGTCCCACTCCAAGGGGTGTCTACCCTTGTAGCCTTATCACAATGGGCCATGTCTCATCGAAGATTTGAGCCCGGGTGGGGAGAGTGTGAAACTTACCTCCCAACCATTCAAACTATTGCCCCTCAACATATATAAAATGAATCTATTTCTTCTCTAGATCTATGGGAATCAATAACTAATTGAGATTACTTGAGTGAGGCCCATATTCAAAACTGACTCATTGCCACTAAACTTGGGTGGGGAGAATGTGAAACCTACCTCCCAATTATTCAAACTATTGTCCCTCAACATATATAAAATGATATATGTTTTTTTTAGATCTAGAGGAACCAATATCTGGTTGGGATTACCTGGACAAGGCCTCGGTTCAAATCTGGCTCATTACCACTATAAACCTGGGTGGGGAGAGTGTAAAACCTACCTCCCAACCATTCAAACTATTGCCCCTCGACATATATAAAATGATTTATGTTTTTTTCAGATCTAGAGGAACTAATAATTGGTTGGGATTACCTCGATAAGGCCCTGGTTCAAATCTGGCTCGTTGCTACTATAAACCTTAAGCAAGTGCTAACAACTTGCAAGCTAGCGCTCTGCAGGAAACTTATGACTTAATAGGGGTCGAGACATTTGAAGACACACTCACGAAGTATCTCACCCGTGAAGGGTACCTACCCTTTTAACCTTATCACAACCGACCAAATGTCTCATTGAAGATTTAAACCTACCTCCTCACCATTCAAGCCATTACCCCTCCCCTATAAAATGAATCTATATTAATATTATAATAACATCCAACCATTAAATATATATAGAAAGAGAATTGGTAAATCTGCCAATTGTTATCGAAGAAATTCAAAGTCAAATCAAAGAGACTACCCCTATAAACCTAGGCCTAGTGCATGTGCCTACAAATCACAAATCACACTAAATAAACTGAGTTTAGAACTTAGACGAGACCCCTATAATATAAGATAACGTCTTATGAAACGAAACGTCCACTGTTCGGCCTAGCACCATAGCCTATTGGGTTAATCTATAAACCATGGGAAATAGTGGCATTCAACTAGTGGGCTACGCTCTATCAAACATACACTAGATAAGGCCAAACACTCATGTAAACACCCACCGCACGAGAATGATTTCTTCCAACTTGTTTATAATATTTTTTACTTTCTAAATGACACGAACTCTACGCGCGCATAGCCGTTGGGGATAAAACAATAATATTTTCTATATAATTTGAATTCGGACACGAGTAAAATACAAGTCAAGTCCAACGGTCATCTTCTTCTTCTGTGTTCTTACCTATTTATATCCTGTCTGTATATCCCGTCCGTATGTCTGTCTGTAGAAGCGGTTCCTATTCATTTGTGTCTCCCATAATTTCGATCTTACTGCAAGTCAAGAACAACAGCTTGTGGTTTTTATTTTCGGGGTTTGTCACGTTCTAACAACTCAATACATTCAAATCGCAGGTATGGATTTTTGTTTAGATTTCATTGTTCTCGGCTTTTAGCAATTTTAATTTAATGCTGGTCTTTTTCTCTTACGTTGCAATGCAAATAGTGGATATTAGGGTTTTAAAGGGAGAAAAACGGTACAAATTGGGTTTTATTTTTGCCATTTTATAAGCTTTTAATTCATCCAAGTCGTCTCTTGAAATTGCTTCATTGGGTTTGCCAAAGACGGCCATTAGAAGAAAACCAGATAGGGAAATGAGTTTTGCTTAAACGCCCATTGTGTAGTATTCGAACGAATGACGAGTGTTTTATATCAAGGGAATCCGCCTTGTTTCTGCTAGATACGGGTGAATACCAACATTGAAGTGAATCACCAACATTGAAGTGAACAATATTCTTTTTATCTGAGCAGGATGGATTATTATGGTCTCCCTAGAAAGCAACTTCAAGCCTTGTGCAAGAAGCATGGGATTCCTGCAAACTCAACAAATGTGTCGATGGCCGATGCACTCACAGTTCTGCTCAATGTAAGTCCTAAACCCAAAACCCTAAATCTTTTTCAAATGCTGCAAATTTTCTAGGCTTTGCTATAGGAATTAAAATCCCCAAATTTCCTCTAACCTAGTTTGTTAGGTCTTACGCTATCTGCAACACCATCTATTGAGTCCTTTGTTAAGATATTGGGTTTTTCAATATTATACATGTGATCATGGATCGCCTCTAACCCCATCTATTGAGTCCATTTATAATATCTCTATTGGGTTCTTCAATATTATCTATCGGGTTTTGGATCATCTCTAGTCCAATCTACTAGGTCCTGTAATAATATCTCCGATACCTTGAATTTTCAGGGTGATGGTAAAATAAAAGCTTTTGATGAAGGGTTCCAGAAACAGGAACCTGTGTCTCAAGACAGGGGTGATGACTCTGTACTAACAGAGGTTTCGAATACCCCTCGAAGAGATAAGAGATCTAAGAGATTGGTCATTGCAGAAGAAGATGAGAGTGCAGAGGAGCCTGTTGTGATTGAGATTGAAGAAACCCCAGTTGCACCAAAAGGGAAAGGTGCTAAGAGTGCCAATAAAACTCGAGAAAGGAGACCTAGGACCAGAGGCCGGTCGAGGAACGTGTTGGAAGTGGACATTGTGAATATTGATGGTAGTTTACATTCGTCTGAAGTTGATGAATCTTCAGATGCAGTTACTGCACTAAACTCTGCTAGGGTGGAAAGAAGCGGACCTGTCAAAGGCAGCAGGAATGCCAGAACCCCCATGATAAAAAGTTGCTGCAGAACTGATGAAAACGAGGATCTTGAACGATTAGAGGACAGACAAGGATCATATGAAAAAGAGGGAAAAACTGATGAAACAAATGGCAAGTTAATTGAAGAAGCCCCCAAGACTAGGACAAAGGGAAGGTCTTTCGGAAACAAAGTTGATAAAGTTGAAGTTGAAGAAGCTATAGAAGATAGCAGCACTCAAGGAGAAAATGTCCTAAGCAAAAAGGAAACTACTCCCATCTGCAGGAGATCAACAAGGGCAAGGGCATCTAAAGTTGTGGACACTCATCCTTTGCAGAACATATCTTCATCTATCAAGAAGACAGGAAATGCAGAATCTATAAAGAAAACAGATGGTAGTTTACATTCTTCTGAAGTTTATGAATCTTCAGATGCAGTTACTGCACTAAACTCCGGTAAGGTGGAAAGAAGCAGACCTGTCAAAGGCAGCAGGAATTCCAGAACCCCCTTGACAAAAAGTTGCTGCAGAACTGATGAAAATGAGGATCTTGAACGATTAGAGGACACACAATGGTCAGATGAAAAAGAGGAAAAGACTGATGAAACAAATGACAAGTTAGTTGAAAAAGCCCCCAAGACTAGGACAAAGGGAAGGTCTTCCGGAAAAAAAGTTGATAAAGTTGAAGTTGAAGAAGCTATAGAAGGTAGCAGCAGTCAAGAAGGAGAAAATGATGGAAGCAAAAAGGAAATGACTTCCATCTGCAGGAGGTCAACAAGGGCAAGGGCATCGAAAGCTGTGGACACTCATCCTTTGCAGAACAGATCTTCATCTATAAAGAAGGCTGGAAATTCAGAATTTATAAGGAAAACACCTGCAACTGTGAGCAAGGCTAGAAGAGTGAAACTGTCTCCTATGACAGAAAATTTGACTGACAATGAGGAAGAAGGTGATCAAGCAGAGGAGGTTTTCAAAGTTCCTTCCAAGAAAAATCTACTAGCCAAGCTGAAATCCTCATCTAATAATGATGTCAAAAGCCCTGTTCGGACTCGAAGGGCATTGAGGAGTAGTCAGAAAGACTCCACACGAATCCTGGATAAAGATGCCTTGGAAGAATCTGCAAGCAAGGTTAAGCGAATGCTCACTCGTAGAGGGAGAAACTCAGTCCGAAATGCACATCAAGTGACTGGTTCAGAAACTCAAGAGGAATCGAATTCTGAACAAGAAGGCTCAGATGTAAAACAAGAAAGAGAGAGCTATAGAAAAATTACAAGAAAAGCAGTCATAAAAGATTTGGGGAAGGACGAACATAAACATACAGAAGAGATTGATGTACCTCAAGCTGACCTTAATGTCAAAGAGGAAGTAGTTATTGAAAATAAAGCACCTGAAGATGTAGAAGCTATAGATGAGACTGAATCTGAGGAGATGAAGTGTGAGATCACTATTCAGCCAGAGCTAAATATGTGCCAAATTTTCGATCAGAAACATGTATCTTTTGACATTTCTCAAATAGAGAGTAGTGACCAAGTGGAGACTAAAAGCATAGCAGAAATATCTAGTAGGAGTTCTAATGATCATCAGTCAACTCCAATCAGTGAATCCTACGGTTCAAGGATTATGAAGGAACTGAATGTCTACAGTGGAGAAGTTACCATGGAGCAAGGTATTGCAAGTGCTGGAATGACACCTCTAAGTAGGCCAGTTGAGGGAAAATTTAATAGCTTACCCTCTGGAGATCAATTAGGAGCACTAAAAATTCAAGATACCAGTTGTTTGAAGTGCTTAACTGATAGTATAGTTGCAGGAGAAACCCCTATTAAAAAGGATGCCTTTACAAGCTCTATGGAAGCTCGGGTTGGGGAACTTATTGGTATCGATGATGGTGAAGTTGGCGAGAAAATTGTAAATGATGGTGTGACTGTTGCTGAAAGCCATAATGCAAGTAGGTCAGTAACTATGCGTGTTGACTTGGAGGGCGAAGAAGATGCACCTTTTTCTCATATTTCTGATTCCCTGAAGATTGAGGAAAACAAGGAAATTCTGCATCACAATGATCATAAGACAAATATCTTCAATATACAAGAACTTCAATGTGACAGAGATCTATCCTCGAGTTCTGCAGAAGCAGCGAGCCCAGTTGAAGAGAAGGAAGACATAAGTCATTCTGAGTCTAATCATTCCTCTATAGAAGCCACTCAGAACCTTTTTGAAGTTCAGGAGAAGGTTGTCAATGATGAACCTGGGAATGTTGCAGTACTGGCTGTAAAAACATCTGGTGAAGAATGCTTGGATCCAAAAGCAGTTTATTCAAGTGACCTCAAGATTGCTGGGGAGCAAACTGAACTGCAACTAATCCCAACTAATTTAGTTGAGGAAACCAACCGGAATAGGACAGAAACTAACCTACAAGATACTTCATTTTTAATTGAAGAAGTAAGTGATTTAGAGGGCACTGAAGAGATAAATCAGGATGCCCAGGACTCCGACTTTTCCTTTGAGGTGGTAGCAGACAATTCTCAAGTGCGAGACAGGGAAGTGACTGGTTTTGCAAATGCTGAAGGCCAAGTCCTTGCGGCTTCAGAAAAAGTTGAAAGTGGTGAAGACTGTCAGGATGTAGAGGAAAAAATATTAAGTGACTTAGACAACACTGAAGAAGAAAATCCGGATGTCCAGGACTCTGACCTTTCCTCTGAGGTTGTGTCAGACATTTTTCAAGTGCAAGGCAGGGAAGTCACTGGTTTTGCAAATGCTGAAGGCCAAGTCCTTGGGGCTTCAGAAAAAATTGAGAGTGGTGAAGACTGTCAGGATGTAGAGGAAGAAATATTAAGTGACTTGGACAACACTGAAGAAGAAAATCTGGATGTCCAGGACTCTGACCTTTCTTTTAAGGTGGTATCAGATATTTCTCAAGTACAGGACAGGCAAATTACTGGTTTTGCAAATGCTGAAGGCCAAGTCCTTGAGGCTTCAGAAAAGATTGAGAGTGGTGAAGACTGTCAGGATATAAAGAAAGAAATATTGAGTGAATTAGACAACGCTGAAGAAGAAAATCTGGATGTCCAGGACTCTGACCTTTCTGTTAAGGTGGTATCAGATATTTCTCAAGTACAGGACAGGCAAGTTACTGGTTTTGCAAATGCTGAAGGCCAAGTCCTTAAGGCTTCAGAAAAGATTGATAGTGGTGAAGACTGTCAGGATGTAAAGGAAGAAATATTAAGTGACTTAGACAACACTGAAGAAGAAAATCTAGATGTCCAGGACTCTGACCTTTCTTTTAAGGTGGTATCAGATATTTCTCAAGTACAGGACAGGCAAGTTACTGGTTTTGCAACTGCTGAAGGGCAAGTCCCTAAGGGTTCAGAAAAGATTGAGAGTGGTGAAGACTGTCAGGATGTAAAGGAAGAAATATTGAGTGACTTAGACGACACTGAAGTAGAAAATCAGGATGATCATTCCTTAAAGGTGGTACCAAACATTTTGCAGGTCACTGGTTTTGCAAATGTTGAAAGCCAAGACCTTGAGGCTTCAAACAAAGTTGAGAATGGTGGAGCCTGTCGGGACACAGAGGAAGGAAAATTGCCCGCTCTAACAAGTCTGCCTGAGGAAACCAAGGACTCTGCAATGGAAGGAAAATTGGATATAGGTAATACTGTGCTGCCAACTAAACATTCTTTTGAGGAAGAATTCACTGGCTTAGGTATCACCAAGCAAGATGAAGAGGCCTGTAATGATACAGTGGAAGGTAAGATTCCTTTTCAATCTTCCTTCAGTGATAATGCCTCTGAAGCTGACCCCGTGAAAAGGGCGACAGCTTCATCTATACAAGCTGTTGCAGAAGTTGAGATTGGAAATTTTAGTTTTGAATTGGATGGTAGACAAAAAGAAGCATACCAAGCCCAAGGCTGTATATCTGATCAGAGAATTCAAGATTCTGATGTTCATCCTCAAGCATGCTCAAATACATCCTGTTTTGCTGCTGAAGTTCTTGTTCATTCCAATGTAGAAGATTGTGTTATAGCAATTCAAAATCATGGAACTTCAGATGACGATAGAACAACTATTGACAAATGTAGAGGTGGGAAACTAGATGTTTTTAATGAAAATTCAGCTAGCAGAAGCGATTCTGTTCCATTGCTGTGTACCAAGGAAGAGACAAACTTTCAGAATCAAATTTCTGATAAGCAGGTATCACCCACTGCAGACCTGGACATTTCTGTTGCTTCTGCTTGTCAGTCTGTTCACAGTATTGACTGTTTGGAATCAGATGCAATGGCTATTATGAAATCATTTGAAACTGGTAATGGGAGGAAAAAGCTTGGTGTGGAGGATACAAGTGTTTTTCCAGTAGAGAAATATTCGTCAGCTATTGCTACAAAGGGATCTGAACAGACTAATGTTAAGATGCCTATTGTAGTGGAAGATGCTTGTTATGTGAATACTTTGTGTGAAAAGATTAATTATATGTCATTGGATGGAGCTTCTCAGGAATTGGCTGCAAGTGACTCACCTTTGGCTTTGATGAAGCCTTATCCAGTGGAGAGAGATTCAAGACAGCAGAGAGAGATGCTGACTGATTTGACCGACCAGAGTAGAAAAGATGGTCAGAACACCATCCTTGATAATGGATTTCAAAGTGCTCCTTTAGAGTCTGCAGGATGCGAGTTGCAGATTGGGAAGAAGAATCCTCATGACCTAAATGATTTAAGTATACGCAAGCTCCGAGCTCTATTAAAGGAGAAGAACATGCCAAGAAACAATGGTCGGAAGGTAAATCTAGTCATTCCCTTGTTGCCTTTTTGAAATGCTGTATAGTTATATGTTTTATTGCCTTTTAGATATGGAATTTGTGTCTTTTGTGGATTTTTTTTAATCACTGATAGTTTCTAAGTTCATATCTTATCTGTGCAGGAAAGGGAACGGGTTGTTCTACGTGACTTGACATCAATTGAGCTAGAAGAAAGGAAGAAAGTGTCAGACAATACTCGGTTATGAAATGGCACTGTTTCTCACAGGTTATACTGTTAAAAAATGTAGGCACTGCCCTGCATCTTCTCAACAAAATTCTTTCACCATGTCTTTATGACATTTGGTGCCTTTTCCTACTTTGAACCCCCTGTTTTTATATTTTTCCCACTTGCATATACTTAACATATGCAACATATTGGACAGTAAACTTTCCACAAGGTGGTTACAAGGGATTGCTTACATGAACGCCATTCTGTTAATTGAATGGGTTTGTTCAATAAAGGATGATTTCAGTGATATGGTGAGTCGTATTCAAGATTTATTTAACTAATAAAATCTCAAATACATACAATGTGCTCACTTTGGATGTACTGATCCGATTGTCTTTTATTGATCATCTTTATCTTGTATAAGGTCAAAATATCTTCCTGTCCTTCGGGGACAGATATTTTTGTCACATTTAATGATGAAGTTTTTGGAGTTTAAAGTCGTCCTTGAGTTTATTGTACAGTTTCGATGTAACAAGGCTTATGAATCCAGTCCATATTACATCAATTGAGTTAGAAAAAATAAATAAAGTTATAAAATAGCACTGTCATATACTGTTGTAAAATGTAGGCACTGCCCTGCATCTTCTCAACAAAATTCTTTCACTGTCTTAACATTTGAAGGTGCCTTTTCCTACTTTGAACTCTCTGGTTTTATATTTTTTCCACTCGCAACGTGTTGGACAATAAACATTCTACAGGGTGGTTCCAAGGGATTGCTTACATGTACACCATTCTGTTAATTAAATGGGTTTGTTCAATAAAGGATGATGTCAGTGATATGGCGAGTAGTATATTCAAACCTTATTTAATTAATAAAAGCTCAAATACATATAATGTGCATTTAATTAATAAAAGCTCAAATACATATAATGTGCTCAATTTGGATGTACTGATCCGATTGTCTTTTATTGATCATCTTTATCTTGTAGAAGGTCAAAATATCTTTCTGTTCGTCGGGGGACATATTTTTGACACATTTAATGAAGTTTTCGGAGTTCCAAATCATCATTGAGTTTATTGTACAGTTTCAATGTACAACATACGGCTTTTAAAGGAAACTATTAAACCTTACAAAGTGTGTACTGCATCGTTTATTCATTGGCAATGGTTATTTTCAATGATAATTTCATTCAGTTTCCAAAGTCTGATCAAATTGCTTAACAATGATCTTTAGTATTTTAATTAGTTAAACTTATACCTTGGTCCAATGCTACACCTATAATCATTTGGGTTGTCCAACTTGTGACATGCCTTGATCAATTTTATCAGTTTTTTCATTTTGTCAAGACAATTAAGTGGCATGTTGATTAGAACAAAATATATTACTTGTTAATAAACATTTTTTGAAATATTTAACACTGTATATAGTGGGCTATGTAACTAGGATCAGTAGACTCGGTTTATCACTATTCATTGTGATTCAGAATATGGTGTTTTAGTAACTATGGTGTTTTGTGTGGTGATCAGGCCTTGAACTATATGGCTCAAAATATATAGTGCTTTGTAAATATGATCAATAACAGACTTGGTTTATCACAATTCGTTGTGGTTCCAAACCAACATATCTCCGTGACACAATGCAAAGGTAACTATGATCCAATAACAGACTTGGTTTATCACAGTTCATTGTGGTTCCAAAGCAACATAGCCCCATGACACAATGCAAAGGCGATCAACTTATCTTTAGCTCCTCCCTCTCATTAACCCACATGGTGTTTTTTGTATGCTGATCAGCCTCAACATTGCAGGGTCCCGAAGACCCTGTCTTTCCAGCCAGTGCACAGGGACTGAAATTCGCAATCTGTAACCTGGCATTGCATGGACTGCAAACCTGCAACCCACACAATGTTACGGGGGTCCAAAAGGCCCTGCAACTTCGTGTTAGGATCAGAGACCCACCAACATGGTGTTGTGTGGTGATCAGCCTCAACATTGCAGGGTCCCAAAGATCCCATATTTGCAGCAATGCGGGATTGCAAATTCGCAATCCATAACCGGACATTGCAGGGTCGTGAAGATCTGCAATCTGACAATGCATGGACTGCAACTTAGCGTTAGAATCACAKACCCCCCAACATGGTTTTATGTGTGGTGATCAGCCCCAATGTTGCAGGGCTCCGAAGACCCCATATTTCCAGCAGTGCAGGGACTGCAAATAACCTGACATTGTGGGGTCTTGAAGATCTGCAATCTAACAATGCATGGACTGCAACTTAGCGTTAGGATCAGAGACCCCCCAACATGGTTTTTTATGTGTGGTGATCAGCCCCAATGTTGCAGGGCTCCGAAGACCCCATATTTCCAGCAGTGCAGGGACTGCAAATAACCTGACATTGCATGGACTGCAAACCTGCAACCCACACAATATTACAGGGTCCAGAAGGCTCTGCAAATTAGTGTCAGGATCAGAGACCCCCCAACAGGAGTCCTGCTATATACCATTACAGACGCCAGGAAGCCTGCACAGTTGCTACGTCCTGCTAAATACCATTACAGAAGCCAGGAAGACTGAATAGTTGCTACATGGGGATGCAACTTTGACTCTAGGAATGGAAGACTCAGCAACCTAAATTTGCAGAAATTAGTGACTTACATTGCAAGAGGAGACTTGCAAAGTATGCCACATTCTGCAAGATAGGAGCTTGCAACACAACATTGGAAAAGACATAGGCTTGCAAAGGAACCCTGTAGATGTAATATCCTGGTCCCCTGAATTATAATACATTAAATCAAGTATTGTTCAAATGATGAGGTCATGTGATGGAAGTAGAGCTATGCACACCGAGTTAAATGACCCTCTTTGTAAATAATGTAATTTGCATTGTAAATATTCTTAGTCCGGAGCACCGGGCCAAAGGCCTGCCTGAATGTGTATGGGTCACCATGGTAGGCTAGGATTATGTTGTGATTTTTATGTTTCCATGATGTAATTAGCTTATATAAAAACATGAAAATATATATATATATATATATATATATATATATATATATATATAATATAATATGCAATATCCACCAAAAGGCAAAGGGAGACCATGATACTACAAGCGGGAAAAAGGAAAGAGAGTGCATCAATAATTTGACTGAACACTTGTCCTTTGAAGGAGTACAAGCTTTCTTGTCCATGCTTCCTTGTAAACATTTCCTATCAATCTTTAACTTGGATTGTCCTTTAGATGTTTCCCGGGCTTATTTGAAAGAGCATACTTGTCCAAACCTCCCCTGGGAGAAGACCATTATATACCATGGGGAGAAGGTACCATTCTTACACTCTATTTGGATTGGGAACATTCTCTCCCGTTCGAACATTCTCCATTATACCATTCGAACTTTTCTTCTTGGTTCTGGAAGGAACTTATGTGACACTATGGCTGTTATGTCTACAATAGCAGGAAAACCCGTGCACTTGTTGCTGAAGAACCCCATGCACTTGTTGCTGGTAAGAGCATGTGGAAACTGCAGAATTTGCTGTTGAGGTGTAGTGCAAGGAAATGGGATGGTTTTGAAAGTAAAACCATGGCTGAAATGTTCACAACAGCTGAAGCTGCAAATACCACAAACCTGTTAGTGCTTCATGGACTTTTTTGGCCAAGTGTTTGCCCTCCAGATCATTTGAATTAGGAAACCAGCAGTCTTGGACTCTTTCCGCCTAAACTGGAAGGGAAGAAGATCCCCGAGAGGCTGTGGAATAGAGAATGGAAAAATCTTCCTTGTGCTGAGTGCTAGTCCTTGAACTTGTTCACGACTTCCCATTTTCAAAAAACCCTGTTTTAACTTTTATCATGCTTTGTTTTCTGAGGTTTCCTATATTTATCTCTTTATTACTTTGTGGTGTGTTTTTGCTTTGTTTGAACTTTTTTTTGCATGTGTTATTGGTAAGATAGTATTGAATTTTAGACAAGTTGAGGGTCTTCTATCAGATTTGGAGGCAAAATTTGAATTTTATCCAAAGTTTAAAAAAGAGACAAAGTCGCTACAAGAATGTCGCCATTCTTGTAGCCCCTGTTTTCGTCATTGATTTAAACACGTTTTGTCTTGAAAATCATGTTGATAGTTAGAGATTGTTCAGAAGATCGTGTAGAGAATCATGCATTAGTGATAACTCTTGTTTAAATGATGATTTGATACAAAGGCTCATTTTAATAAACACAAGTGTACAGTGATTAGTACGTCCACCAAAACTGGGGTTGGGTCACAATCTAGAGCATCTAAAGATATAATTTTGAATTTGTTACGACCCTAACATCATTTTGTAGCCGAGGAAACCTCTCTATACCACTTACATGTGCAGGAAAGTTCTAAAATCCATCAAACTAGAACCCTAGCGTCTGCAAGTTGACAGAGACCAAAGTCAAAGTAATGGCACCAAAGAAAAGTGGTATGGTTAATCATTTGGAACCGATAGGGGGTGAATTGTTGGAAGCATATCCTGAGATTATGAAATTTTTTATCAATGCAGGTTGGCTCGAATTCTGCTATACTTTCCAGGGATACCATGAGGAGGTTTCAATGTTGTTTGCATAGAACTTCGATGGTTTCAAAACTCATGTAGGGAATGCCTTGATTTATGCAATAGAGCATTCAATTGGGGCAACATGTCGCTTACCAGTAGCAGGTGAGAGATGGTGGAAAAAGAATCAACTGCCCGTTGGTTCCTACAATTAGTGTTTATAACCAGAACATCATGATCCGAACTAGAGTAAAGGGATACCGAGCAAATGGTTAAAGGAAGAATGGTAGAGTGTTTTGGAAATAGTCAGGAAGTATATAACCTGTGAGGGTGGGTATTCATATGTTCACTGCTACCATATTAGACTTTTTATGCATTTAAATGGAGATGTAGATATGAGTTTACTCTTTTATTTGTTAAAAAGTTTGACTAAAATGTYTAAAAGGATACAGAATTATCCTGCAACTACTCGTAGAAGCTTATTTCATCTAGTTTTGATAAAGATGTTGGTTTTGTATGCATTGAGAGAGGTTAAAGTGACATGGAAGCAGTTGTTAATCTCTTTAGGGCTTGATGATCAAGATACAAAACAAAACAAACCYGAGGCTTCAACAAAGAAAGGCAACACTTCAAAAGGTTYTGCAAAAATGAAGGAAATCTCCTTTGTAGCTAGAAGAACTAGATCAAGTAAAAATAAGCTGGAATTTCAGCAGGAAGAAGAAATCAAGCTAGATCTTGAATCCTCTGCCTCTAAACAGAAAATTATAGGTTTTGACAGGGTATATACGAGGAGCAGGGCCAAACAAAAGATTGAATTGCAAGAAGTAAAATTTGAAACAGAAATCAATGATACACTTGTTGAAGAATCTCCACAAGTGAAGCAGAGTAAAAGAGGTAAAGGCATGCATCATATAACTTATCCCAATAGGCCCAAGACCAGACCAAAAAACAAGTTAAGGCTGAATTCAAAGGCTATTTTTAAACCATCTCTCAAGAAAGATAACTTAATCATCATAGATGAGGATGTAACTGAGGTTCTCAAGAAGATTGCAAAAGGGAAGAAACAGTTGCCACAACCTGACATAGACTCTTCTCATTCAGAGGAAGACCCTACATATGTTCCATAAATGTATGACCTACCAAAATTTGATATACAAGAAATACAGAGTTTATCTAAATCTACGGAAAAGAAGACATTTGAAAGGTCATCTTCGAAGGAAATTATTAAAGGATCACCTTCTAATGAACACAAATATGAAATGAGGCACAAGAAGCCCAAACTCTCCATTGATCTCAACAAACCTACATCTGAGGAAGATTGTGGTGGATGCCAAATAGGAACAGGGGATGTATCAACAAAGCAAAAGATTAAAAAGTTGCAGGCAGTCATCAAGAAACTAAAGCAAGAAAATCAAGCCCTAGAGTTATGGAATACCAAATTGCAGAACAAGGTCCAAAAAACTAAAATAAAAAAAAACAAAGAGCAACGTGAATCGTCCAAAAAGGTCACGAAGATGAATACCAAGCTATATTGGAACAATGTGGTCCTCAAAACTAAACTAAAATTTTCCAAGTTATATCAACATACAATTTTGATTTTTGTCAATAGGGATGACAATTGTTGATGTACTTACATTCAATGAACTAGAAATTTTGTTTCAGTATCTAGAACGTTCAGGTTGTCTAAACAAGTTGTTTTTTTATCTAAGTCTTACAAAAGGTATTGACTACTACACTAGAGTAATAAATGAAGATGTTTCCAAGGGCAACACACAGGTTGGTTCCATTGCAACTGGAGGAAGAATACAAAAAATGCAACTTGTGCAATACATAAAGAATTTTTGTTGGTGGACTTTAGTAGCCTTCTTTTAGTGGATTGAAGAAGTTCGAGCAACAAAGGTCATTTTGCAACTATAATTTTTATCATAACCTCTGCAGACTCAATGACTAGCTCTTAGCACATCCGCCTTCCAAATAGTTGCAACAACCCTACTTTACAGGATCAAAAGATTTTACAGATCAAGATTTAGTCTAAGAATCGAGTATTTTCCTTAAAATACTAGATGTTTGGATTTTAATGCAATGAATGCAATATGATATGTTTCCTATGTGTTAGCCAAGAATCAAGAGTAATTCAGAATCTTATCTAGATTATAGGATCTACTGTAACCAACTCTAGGCATAAAAAGGAGATTTGCTGACAGAGTTAGAGGTTTGAGTGGTGAAGAACAAAAATACTTTGTCTTTGATGGTAACGCTTGGGACCTATTACATTTTACACTTAATGGAAAAGGATATATGATGGTTAAACTATCTCTTCTTGTCTTTTATTCTTTCTTGTCTTACTTAAATGCATGTGTATCTTTGCAAATTCTTGTCTTTTATTCTTTCTTGTCTTACTTAAATGCATGTGTATCTTTGCAAAGCATTTGATATATCTTGTTTATGTTTGAAAGCCAGTAAATATTTTGTTGATTGCTTGCTCATTACATGATTTGTGTTTAAGTACTTCATTCTTGTTTCTGAATAATATTTAGGATCAAGAATTTCCTCTGTAGTTAACAAATTGGGAACTTGCAGTTTTCTTTCCTTTCATGTTAAACTTTCTTATCTAGCCCATCAAATTGAATACCATTGACTAAGTAAGTGTGATTGGAGCTTGTTTTTGTAATTAGAAATTGAAATTGTCTATTTCATTTACTACTTTACCTATAAACCAATCCAAAATCCAAAATAAACCTACAAACATAAAACCATTGCAATAATTGAGGTGCCCTAGCTTGCCCTTAGCAGTCAAGGACAAATTTAGGGACTAACATCTTTTGGTGCCATTGTCGGGGATGAAGGAACGAAGATATCTATCCCTAAGTAGAATGACATAGAGAAAGACTAGCTCTTGATGGTGAACACGAGTTGGATACAGAAGTAGACTGCATATTTTTCACCTGGCCACTCCATTGCAGAAGATCTGGCTCCTAAAAGAGAAGTGAAGGGATCAAAGTCTAAGCCTACCAAAGCCTCAGTATCAACTTCATCTTCAAAAAAGAAAGTGACTAGAGCCAACCCAGATCCTAATCCAACTCTAGCAGTATCAAATCCTGAAAAATTATTAAGAAAATTCAGAGATACTCCAGGCCAGTGTTCATCTTCTAAAGGTAAATCTCCTTCTTTTGAAGAAACAATTTTGTTTCC
The DNA here is from genome assembly GCA_032191745.1 of Picea mariana. Lineage (NCBI taxonomy): Eukaryota > Viridiplantae > Streptophyta > Pinopsida > Pinales > Pinaceae > Picea > Picea mariana. The sequence continues at coordinate 22,523 of JASDQU010685387.1, read as the reverse complement.
CAAAAACCCATTGTTGTTCCTAAAGAAGAGTCAGTACTTGTGATTGAAGAAAAACCCGTTATCTAGCCTTCATAAGTAGTTCTACCTACAAAAATTTTCTTTAATGATTTGACAATGGAACAATGGAGAGTATTTTATGAACTGATCAAAGTAGAAGATGAAGATACACTCTTCACATCTAAAGCCCTAAGAAATTTTCTTGCACATACCAAATAAGAGATTGATCAGATATTATCTTCATCCTTATCTTAGATTTGCACTTCTCAGAGAGTTAAACCTGAGATTCAAGTTTTCAATAATATTCTGGCCATTGAAGGATTCCTAGAATCCCCAAAGAGCCATTATTATTCTTCATCACCTTCTAAGGTTCATACTCCACCTTCACCTCATACTTCACAACCATCCTCTCCTCCTATATCTCCTACTCCAGTTGTTCACACCATGGATGTCAATAGAATGGATGCTATCATAGCTGCTAGGTATGCACCCCTGGTGTTTCCCCAAGTTTTATATGCTTTCCTAGTTGGAGACTATATGACATATCTGCCTAGGTTTAATCGAGAAAGAGAGGTCACAACTGAAGAACATTTGGCATATTTTTATAGCTTTGCAGAAAATTTCAATGTTGAACACACAGATGTTTGGATGAAATTATTTGTACAGAGTTTGGATGGGGAGGTAAGGAAGTGGTTCAAAGGTCTCCCTGCAAATTCTATTACTGATATTGATGCATTAGATGACACTTTTCTGAAACAATGGGGAGACAAAAAGGATTTTTTTTACTATATTACTTAATTTGGGGCTTTGAAAAGAAAGAATGGTGAGTCTGTTTCAGATTTTACCAAAAGATTTAACAAAATGTACAGTAAAATCCTCAATGAGATCAAACCTACAGAAACTTCTGCAAAAATTACCTTTGCTAATGCCTTTGATACTGAATTTTCTCTTTTGTTAAGAGAAATAAGATCTGCTACATCGAGTTTGATGCATGAGACAACCATTGAAGTGGAATCAAACATTTTGGCACCAGAAAGGTTAAAGACAAGATCTGACAGAGATAAAAAGAAGCAAAAGGATGTTCCATCTTCCTCTCATGCAACAACATTTGAACCCAAGATTGATGAGATAGATAAGATGTTAAAAAATCTAACATTAGAGCTTGCCAAACTGAAACTAGAAACTAAGTAGCCAAACAAACATGTTCAATAAGGGGGGAATAGAAACCCAAATTAGTTTAGAAGACCACATAATTCTCCTTAGGTTATGTAGAGGGAGAGAAGGAGTCAAGATGATCAAAGGATTTTGCCACATTTTCATAATAATGCAGTTGAATAGGCAGAAGAAAAAGATGAGATTGAAGAAAATTCAACAGTCCTTTTAACTGATGTTGAACTTCCTTCTACTCATTTAACTCAACGGGAGTATGAAGATTCTCTGATATCGAGTGAGTTTGACAATGGTGAAGAAGAAGAAATTTTTCAGAATGAGACTCAGAATAAATATGATCTATGGCTTAGATCAGATGGATTTAAGGCAAATACACCAGTTCAGAATAAAAAGGATAAAGTCTCAGCCAAGCACGGTCCAACTAAAGAGTCAGGGAACAAATCAGATCAGCCTCAACATCCCATCAAGGTTGTTTCCCCAGAGGTAAAGGAAACGAAAAAAACAACTTGTTCCTTTTAATTTGGAACATGAAATTAATAAGATAAAAATTCCTATACCTTTGGTGGAACTGATGAAAAATGAGTCTTTTAAAAAATAAATCTTAAAAGTCTTGCATCCTCTCGCTTCTATCATGTCTTCAGATACAATAACCTTGGAAGATGAAAATCCCGCCATCACTGTAGGACCTCATATCGAAGATAGATATGATGCCTCGCCTCCATTTTACATATCCTTGAACATTCATGAGAAGACTTTGCACAACTGCCTTATGGATTCTGGAGCCTCACACAATGTTATGCCTAAGGTAGTCATGGATGAATTAGGTCTTGACATTACAGAACCCTACCAAGACCTCTATTATTTTGATTCTAAAAAAGTCAAATGTCTAGGACTTATCAAAGATCTGGTTGTTACCTTGTCCCGACTACCTATGAGGAGTTTTGTTATGGATGTGGTAGTGGCTAATATACCACCTAAATTTGGCATGTTGCTATCAAGATCTTGGGATTAAAAGGTAGGAGGATCCTTACAAATGGACCTTACATATGCTACTATACCTATATTTGGAGGAGAACATCAAAGGTTGTACAAGGAAGTCAGACTAGCCTATCTTGTAAGTGATCATGAAAATCCAGGAAATCACCCAATCTATGCAGTTGAGGATGAAATTGGATCATCCATATTTCATATCAGTGATGATGCTTTTGAACCATTAGCAGTCAGATCTATGGATAACCAAGTAAAGGATGTGGAACATACAATGCAGAAGATGTTCTTTGATGGTTCTTGTTCAAAAGAAGGATTTGGTGTTGGGGTTGTATTCATTTCCCCTGCCAAGGAAGTCATATCTTTATCATATAAATTAGAATTCAACACCACCAACAATATTGCAGAATATGAGGCCTTACTGTTGGGATTAAGCGATGCAAAGGATATGGGAATTGACAAAATTGTTATTTTTGGAGATTCAGAATTAATTGTTCATCGAATCAAGAATATGTATCAGACAAAGCACCAAAGGTTGAGGCATTACAAAAATGAGGTATGGGACCTTGTTGAAAACTTCTTTCTAGCTTTTGATATAAATTTTTTCCAAAGAAGTATGAACCAACAAGCTGATTCTTTAGCCCTGGCAGCTAGTAATTTCAAGACTCCTATGTTTTCGTATATAAGATATGAAATTGAAGTAAGGCATAGGCCTTCCATCCCAATAACATCAAATATTTGCAAGTTTTCAATGACGCCAAGAAATTGAAGAGGTTTTTAGAAACTGTTGGGGAATTTTCTGCAATCTCTATTGGTCAGGAAAATGAGGATGATGATGCAGAAATTTAGATCGATGTCCCTCTTTAGGATAAAATTGCAGGTCATAATATTGTAGAATTGAAGACAAACCACATTCCAAAGGGTCTGGTACCCCTTGAAAGGCTCTTTGACAACAATGATGTCTCCAAGGAATCTTCAGTTCAAAGCCAAGAAAAGGACATTGTTGATTGTAATATTGGGACTGATACCAATCCAAAGATTGTAAAACTCTCCAAAGCATTGTCTAAAGAGAAAAGGAGAAGGTATGTAAATCTCATGAAGGAATTTGTTGATGTTTTTGCTTGGTCATATGAAGACCTCAAGATTTATGACACATAAATTATTCAGCATAAGATTCCTCTCAAAGGAGGTTCTAAACCTTTTAGACAAAAAATGAGATAGTTCAACCCTATGCTGCTACCCATTATTGAAAAAGAAGTGAATAAACTACTTGATGCAAAGATCATAGTACCTCTTAGATACTCAGAGTGGGTGGCCAATCTTGTGTTTGTCAAGAAAAAGAATGGTGAAATAAGGTTGTGTGTCAATTTTAGAAATCTAAACAGGTGTTCTCTGAAGGACAATTATCCATTACCCAAGATGGATCATATTCTGCAGAAAGTAGTGGGTGCTCAAAGAATTTCCATGCTGGATGGATACTTAGATATCAGTTTTTGAAGAAGACAAAAATAAGACTTCCTTCACTACTCCTTGGGGCACTTTCATGTATGAAAAGATGCCCTTTGGTTTGATGAACGCAGGGGCCACTTTTTAGAGGGCCATGGACATCGCATTTGTGGGAGAAAAAGACAAATCCATGGTCATTTATCTGGATGATATTACTGTTGTTTCAAAATTTGATGAAGAACACTTGCATCACCTCAAACATACATTTAAAAAGTGCAGAAGGTATGGCATATCTTTAAACCCAAAGAAATATCACTTTTCCATGCATGAAGGAAAGCTCCTAGGTCATATTGTGTCTGCATAAGGAATCAAGATAGATCTTGAAAGGGTAGAGGCTATTCAAAAGATTGAGATCCCTAGAAACCAAAAGGCTATATAGTCCTTCATAGGGAGAATAATTTTTTTAAGGAGGTTCATACCCAATTTTGTTGAGATCATCAAGCTCGTTACCAATATGCTGGAAAAATATGCAGAAATTAAATGGACACCAGAAGCAAAGTCTTCCTTTTGGAGGATAAAACAAGCCCTAATTGAAGCTCATGTCCTCATTAGTCCTGATTATTCTAAAGAGTTTCTGACTTTCTCATTTGCATCTGAAGATACCATTGTTGTTGTTCTGTTGCAGAGAAATGAAGAAGGGTATGAGCAACCTATTTATTTCTTTAGTAAGGCTCTTAGAGATGTAGAAATAAAGTATGACATTATGGAAAAGCAGGCTTATGCCTAGGCATTGAAATCCTCCAGGGTTTATGTTTTGCACTCTGAAATAATTGCTTATGTTCCAAACAGTGTTGTGAAAGAACTTCTTGCTCAACCAAAAAATGAAGGAAAGAGGGGGAAATGGATAACCAAGCTTTTGGAATACAATTTGGTCATAAGACCTACCAAACTAATCAAGGGACATGGTCTTGCAAAGTTGCTTGTTGACTCAAATTATAAAGTTCTTGGACTGCATCGCATTTTTAGTCAATCAGATAAATCAGGATTACAAGTTGAAGGAGAAAACTTACAGGTAATGGAAAAATACCTTTCTTCATCTTGGTATAAACACATTGTTTACTTTTTTCAAAATATTCAAACTCCTAATTTTGATAAGTCTAAGGTTGGATCTTTGAAACTCAAAACTGTGAAGTATTGCATAGTTAATCAATAAATATTTTGGAGAGATCCTAATGGAGTTCTATTAAAATGTATTGATAAGGAAGAAGGCAAGAAGATTCTGATTGATTTTCATAAAGGTTTTTGTGGAGGACACCATCACTGGAAATTTATAGCCTTCAAGATCCTAAGGGAAAGTTACTACTGCCTGTGTTATTTTTTGATGTGTTTGCCCAAGTTAGAGCATGTGAACAATGCCATAAGTTTGCAGGAAAGCAACAACTTCTATCCCTGCCCCTGAAACCTATAATTGCAAATGGACCTTTTTAGCAGTGGGGCTTGGATTTCATTGGAGAAATCCACCCACCCTCTTCTGGGCAACATAAATGGATACTCACAACTACTGATTATTTTACAAAATGGATTGAGGTTGTCCCTACAAGAAATGCAACAGGAAAAATCATCATGAGCTTTCTAGAAGGAAATATTTTCTCGATGTTTGGCTGTCCCAATAAGCTAGTTACAAATAAGGCTCAGGCATTCAAGTCTGCTTCCATGGTTGAATTTTGCAGAAAATACAACATTAAGTTGTCACAATCCACCCCATATTACCATGGATTAGTAGAGTCCTCGAACAAAAGTCTTGTCAAAATCATGAAGAAATTGTTAACAAAGAATAAAAGGTCACAGGACTCCAAACTAAAGTTTGCTTTATGGTTTGATAGGATCAGCACTAAGAAATCAATTGGAACCTCTCCTTTTCAGCTGGTCTATGGGACAAATGCCATCCTTCCAACTCAACTTGGTTTGCCGGTATTAAAATTTATGCAAGAAGAGTTGGAAGAACCAAATGACATTCATAGTAGAATTTTCTAGATCATTGAAGTTCAACAGAAAAGAGAAATGTTCAATGAGGAATCTTAAGTCTATTAGAGCAGGGTCAAGGMAAMATTTGATAAAAAKACCAAAAAGGACAGTTTTAAAGAAGGAGATCTTGTGTTGAGGTGGGATGCTAGAAGAGAGGACAAATCCAAGCATGGAAAGTTTGACAATTTATGGTTTGGTCCTTTCAAAATAGCCAAGGTGCTAGATAACAATACTTTCCTCTTGCATAATTTGGATGATACAAAAATCGTTGGTGGCCCAGTACATGGGTGATTTTTGAAATATTATTTATGTTAGCAGCCTGAATGTTTCAGTTTGTACATATTTTTCAGTTGATTTGGTGTGTTTAAGTAGATCAAATAAAGACTCCAAGCCTAATGGAGACACTAGTCTACAATTAGTTCTTTCTTCTGATATTTCAGTATGCAAAATTGATCTGAAATAAAACAGGGATCAGAGCAGTTGGAAATAGAAAAAGTGTGGATATTCAAAACTGATAAAGTGAGAAAAGAAGGCATTGGTCTACATGTTTTATCATAAAACATTACCCCCAGAAAGAGCCAGTATTAGTCCTTGAACTTGTTCATGACTTCCCATTTTCAAAAAACCTTGTTTTACCATGCTTTGTTTTTTGAGGTTTCCTATACTTATCTATTTATTACTTTGTGATTTGTTTTTGCTTTGTTTGAACTTTTTTACATGTGTTATTGGTAAGATAGAATTTAATTTTAGACAATTGAGGGTCTTCTATCATATTTGGAGGCAAAATTTGAATTTTATACAAAGTTTAAAGAAGAGACAAAGTCACTACAAGAATGTCTCGATTTTTGTAACGTTGTTTTCATCATTGATTTAAACACGTTTTGTCCTGAAAATTGTGTTGACAGTCAGAGATCGTTCAGAAGATCGTGTAGAGAATCATGCATTAGTGATATCTCTTGTTTAAATGATGATTCGATATAAAGGCTCATTTTAATAAACACAAGTGTACACATGTTAGTACATCCACCAAATTGTGGTTTGGTCACGATCTAGAGCATATAAAGATATAATTTTGAATTTGTTATGACCCTAACATCATTTTGTAGTCGAGGAAACCTCTCTATACCACTTACATGTGCAAGAAAGTTCTAAAATACATAAAATTGGAACCCTGACATCTGCAAGTTGACAGAGATCAAAGTTAGAGTAA